>JAJJMA010187049.1:4314-61562 GCA_023529015.1 Papaver nudicaule | reverse complement strand
CGCGAGCGGTTCGGGCCGGTTGCCGAGCCACACGGCGTCCATCAGCGTGGTGACGACGGGCACGAGATAGAACAGGCTCGTCACGTTGACGAGATCGCCGCGCTGCATCAACCGGTAGAACAGCAGTTGCGCGATCACCGAAATCACGATGCCGAGCCATAGAAGCGGCACGACGAACGCCCAGCTCATGTCGAACGACACCGGCCGGAACGGCACGATCGCCACGCACAGCGCGAGGCCGATCGCATTCTGCAGCGGCAGCACGTCGGCGGGCGCCGCGCGTACGCGTTTTTGCAGCAGCGAGCCGACGGTCAGCGCGACGAGTGCCGTGAGCGCGCACGCGATGCCCGTGACCGGCAGGCCGGTATCGCCCACGCCGCGGCCCACGACGAGCGCGAGGCCGGCCAGCGACAGCGCGAGCCCCGCGACGCGCATGGGTTGCCAGCGCCGCTCGACGATCGCGAGCGTGAGGATCGGCTGCACGCCGAGGATCGTCGCGAGCACGCCCGGCGCGATCCCGCGCTCGAGCGCGAGCAGGTAGAAGATCGAATAACCGCCCATCATCAGCAGGCCGGTCAGCGCGGCCATGCGCCGCTCGCCGCGCGGCGGCAGCCAGCGTTTGCGCATGAGGGCCAGCGCGAGCAGCACGAGCGATGCGAGCGCGAAACGCGCGGTGAGAAAGACGAACGCGGATGCGTGACGCAGACCGAGTTCAGCGAAGATCGCGCCGCTGCTCCACAGCAGCACGAAGAGCGACGTCGCTCCATGCGCGGCAAGCGCGCGTTTGAACGAAACCATGTGAATCCACCTGTCGAACGGATCGGGACGTTCCATCCGCGCGCGCAGCGAACTGCCGTGCGTCACGACGCACGAACCCAGGCTGACGGGCGAATGGAAGACGAAACGGCAGCCGGCTGGTCAGCCGGCGCGTGCCGCCGGAGGGGGCGGCGCGGCGCCGACGAGCGGCGGTGCGACAGGAGGCGGGAGGACCGACGGATGCGCGCACGCCTGCGGCCGCGAGTCGAACTGCGGCCGGGATTTGGCGAGGGCGGACGTGAGCGGATGCATCGTGTCGGAATGCGGTTGAACGCGAATGAACGTCAAAGGTACCGCAAGGCCGTCATCCAGCGCAACACCTGTCGGCGGCCCCGCAGGACGAAAGACGGGTTGCGGCGATGCCGCGCGACGCGTGTGCGCTGGCGGCTGCGCGTGCCGCGTGCGAGACAGGGGGAGGAGGCGACGGCGCGCGACGCAGGCGGCGTGGTTCCGGGGCGGGTTCGGTCGCGCGAACGCTCCCGGCGGCCGGGCGCGGTACGAACGATGCGCGCGTTGCGTCGTTCACGTGAGCGCTGCGGTGCCGGGCGGATTCGGCGGGCGGTCACATTCGACAGGGTATGATGGGGGTATCCGCTCGTGCAAGCGCGCGCGCGGCGCAGTGGTTGATTGGAGACATTCGACGAATTCGCGGCACTTCGCCTGCTTCTTCTTCTTTTCGCGCTTCGATAAACCGTGAACAATGGGATGACGCGCAGCGCTCCGTCGAGAGCGGCGCGGATCGCGCATTTGCCGGCTCGCCAGCGGGCCGGGTTTCAAGATTCAAGAGTGGGGAACCATCATGCATGTCGGGTCGATTGTCTGCACTACCCATATCGCGGTGCCGAAGGGCGCGCGCGGCATCGTCCAGCGCGTCCTGGGCGACATGGCCATGGTGACCTGGTACGCGGGCGTGCCGGGCGAGTCGAAAGAACTCAACACCGAGCCGTTCTTTCTCGAGGATCTGATCGACACCGGCGAATCCGTGCTGCCGGCCGGCGCGGCGCTTCACTGAGCGTGCAAGCCGCACCGGGCGCTCGTCTTTCGGCCCGGCTGACGGCACAATGCGGGGCATGAACGAAGTCACTTCCGCTCCTGCTTCCCCCGCCGGGCCGCCGCCGTTCGCCGGTCTCACGCCCGAGTGCGTGCTCGACGCGCTCGACAGCGTGCTGATGCCGGTCGGCCTGCGCACCGACGGGCGCCTGCTCGCCCTCAACAGCTACGAAAACCGCGTCTACCAGGTCGGCATCGAAGACGGCCCGCCGGTCGTCGCGAAGTTCTACCGCCCGGCGCGCTGGTCGGACGACGCGATCCTCGAAGAGCACGCGTTCGTTGCCGAACTCGCCGCGCGCGAGATTCCGGCGGTGCCCGCGCGCGCTTTCGAAGGCCGCACGCTGCACGCGTTCGACGGCTTCCGCTTCTCGATCTTCGAGCGGCGCGGCGGCCGCGCACCCGATCTCGACCGCAGCGACACGCTCGAATGGCTCGGCCGCTTCATCGGCCGGATCCATGCGGTCGGCGCGACGCAGCCGTATGTCGCGCGTCCCGTGCTCGACATCGCGACGTTCGGCTATGAGCCGCGCGACTACCTGCTCGCGCACGATTTCATTCCGGATGACGTACGACCCGCGTACGAGACCGCAGTCACGCTCGCGCTCGAGGGCGTCGAGGCCGCGTTCGAACGCGCGGGCGAGATTCGCCTGCTGCGCACGCACGGCGACTGTCATCCGAGCAACGTGCTGTGGACCGATGCCGGCCCGCATTTCGTCGACTTCGACGACAGCCGGATGGCGCCCGCGATCCAGGATCTGTGGCTGCTGCTGCCGGGCGATCGCGAAGGCGCGTCGCGCGCGCTGGCGGACCTGCTGGCCGGCTACGAGGATTTCTGCGAATTCGAGCCGCGCGAGCTGCATCTCGTCGAAGCGCTGCGTACGTTGCGGCTGATCCATTACGCGGCGTGGCTCGCGCGGCGCTGGGACGATCCCGCGTTTCCGGCCGCGTTTCCGTGGTTCAACACGCATCGTTACTGGGAAGCACGCGTGCTCGAACTGCGCGAGCAGATCGGCGCGATGCAGGAAGGGCCGCTCTGGCCCGTGTGACGGTGCGCGCGGCACCGGCGCCGCGCGGCAGGCTGGCGCGGGCCGCGGTGCGATGCGCGCGGCCCGTCCGGTTCAGAACTTCAGCATCAGCTTGATCACCGCGGCGAAGCGCTTGCCGTACGGCGGCGCGATCAGGCCGCGCGTGTTCAGCCGCGCCTGCGTGAGCACGGGCTTCATCTTCGAGAACGTCACGAAGCCGTCGTAGCCGTGATACGCGCCCATGCCGCTCGCACCGACGCCGCCGAACGGCAGGCTGCCGCATGCGATGTGCATCAGCGCCTCGTTGATCGTCACGCCGCCCGAGATCGTTTCGCGCATCACGCGATCGATCGTGCCGCCGTCCTCGTCGAACAGGTAGAGCGCGAGCGGACGCGGGCGCGCATTCACATACGCGATCGCCTCGTCGAGCCGCTCGTACGGCACGAGCGGCAGCAGCGGCCCGAAGATTTCCTCCTGCATCAGTTGCGATGCGGCCGGTACCTGCGTGATCGCGCACGGCACGAAGCGGCGCGACGCCGGATCGGACTGCGTGTCGGACAGCGGATGCAGTTGCGCACCGGCCGCCTGCGCATCGCTCGCGAGTTGCTGCAGCCGGGCGTAATGGCGCGGCGACACGATCGTCGTGTAATCGCCGTTGGTCGACAGGTCGGGATACATTTTTGCGAACCGCGCCCGCGCGCGCTCGATGAACGCGGCTTCCATGCCGCGCGGCAGCAGCACGTAGTCGGGCGCGATGCAGGTCTGGCCCGCGTTCAGCGTCTTGCCCGCGACGATCGCGTCGACGGCTGCATCGAAGCGCGCATTCGGGCCGACGATCGCCGGCGACTTGCCGCCGAGTTCGAGCGTGACGGGCGTGAGGTTGTCGGCGGCCGCGCGCATCACATGGCGGCCGACTTGCGTCGAGCCGGTGAACAGCAGGTGATCGAACGGCAGCCCGCTGAACGCGGCGCCGACCTCCGCATCGCCGTTCACGACCGCGACGTGGTCGCGCGTGAAGGTCTTCGCGATCAGTTGCTCGAACAGCGCCGACGTGCGCGGCGTCAGTTCGGACATCTTGATGATCGCGCGATTGCCGGCGGCCAGCGCGCAGATCAGCGGGCCGACCGCGAGCAGTATCGGGTAGTTCCACGGCACGACGATGCCGACCACGCCGAGCGGCTGCGGCATCACCTTCGCGCGCGCCGGGCGCAGCCACTTGTTCATCGGCTTGCGGATCGGCTTCATCCAGCGCTTGCCGTGCTTGAGCGCGTCGTCGATCTCTTCCTTCGCCATCCAGATTTCCGACAGCAGCACCTCCTGCTTCGCGCGATGGCCGAAATCGGCGCTGATCGCTTCGGCGAGCGCGTCCGAGTTGTCGAGCAGCATCGTGCGCAGCGCGCGCAGGTGCTGCACGCGCGTCTCCCAGGCCGGGTACGGTGCGCGCAGATAGGCTGCACGCTGGTCGCGCAGCAGCGCCGTCAGCGCATCGGCCGACGGCAGTGCTTGCGGGGCCAGTTCGGGCAGGTCGTTTTTCATGTCGTCTCCTCCAGTTGGGCCTGGCTTGTCGGCCGGCCGTCACGCCGCACGCGAGCGCTCGGCGAGCGCGGCGACGCGGATCGGGGTGGTGCGCGTCGCGCGGCGCGGGGCCGGATGCGACGGGTGTTCGAAAACCGGTTGTTGCATGCGGAGGGCGTCGCATCCGCGCGACGGTATCCGCAGCCGAAAACCGCGCTGCAGCGCATGCGCGTGCCGCGCGATACGACTGCCGCCGGGCCCGCGACGCTGCCGCGCGAGCGCCTGCCGGCGCACCGCAGCGGGGCCGCGCGACGCGCACGCCGATACGGGCCGCGGCACCTCGCGCCGCTGCGGCGGACAGCCGTCCAAACGGTCGGCGACGACGCAGGCCGTTCGATTTCGAGCGGCTGCGCGCATGACGCCGACCGTCCCTGCGCGGGCAGCCGTTTGAAATGAAATGCGGGCCGCGTGCGGTGCATCCGGACAACCGGGTCGGCACGCGGCCTGCAGAACCTGGCGCTGCATCGTCGTCTCTCCCGTTTCGCGACGGATCGGCTTCTGGCGGCCGGCGCGTCGCGCGACGCGAATCGATACATCTTAAATTTAGTTCACGCGGGCGTTTAGAGGAATCGCTCTTGAATCCGCGCGCCGCGCGCATGACGGCCGTTCCTACAATGCCCGAATTACAAGAGGGGACGCGGTCGCGCGGCGGTGCCGGGCGCCTTCCATGACACGACGGAGACGTGACATGCAATACGACTACATCATCGTCGGCGGCGGTTCGGGCGGGTCGAGCCTGGCAGGCCGCCTCGCCGATGCCTGCCCCGATGCGACGATCGCGCTGATCGAGGCCGGCTCGCATACGGAGCGCAACCTGCTCGTCAACATGCCGGTCGGCATCGCGGCGCTGGTGCCGTTCAAGCTCGGCACGAACTACGGCTACGAGACGGTGCCGCAGCCGGGCCTCGGCGGGCGGCGCGGCTACCAGCCGCGCGGGCGCGGGATGGGCGGCTCGAGCGCGATCAACGCGATGATCTATACGCGCGGCCACCCGGGCGACTACGACGAGTGGGCGCAGCTCGGCGCGACAGGCTGGGGCTGGCAGGACGTGCTGCCGTATTTCCGCCGCGCGGAAGGCAACGAGCGCGGCGCCGATGCGTGGCACGGCGCGGATGGCCCGCTGTCGGTGTCGGATCTGCGCTTTCGCAATCCGTTCTCCGAACGATTCATCCAGGCCGCGCACGCGGCCGGCTATCCGCTGAACGACGACTTCAACGGTGCGACGCAGGAAGGCGTCGGCTTCTATCAGGTCACGCACCGCGACGGCTCGCGCTGCAGCGTCGCGCGTGCCTACATCTACGGCCACAACCGGCCGAACCTGCACGTGATCACCGACGCGACGGTGCTGCGCGTCGGTTTCGACGGCAAGCGCGCGGTCGGCGTCGCGGTGTCGCGCAACGGCCGCGTCGAGACGCTCGGCGCGCGCGCGGAAGTGATCCTGTCGGCCGGCGCGTTCAATTCGCCGCAACTGCTGATGTGTTCGGGGATCGGCCCGGCGGAGCAATTGCGCCGGCACGGGATCGCGGTCGTGCAGGATGCGCCGGACGTCGGCACGAACCTGATCGATCACATCGACTTCATCATCAACACGCGCGTGAATTCGTCGGAACTGGTCGGCGTGTGCCTGCGCGGGATCGCGAAGATGACGCCCGCGCTCGCGCGCTATTTCTCGAGCCGCACGGGGATGATGACGAGCAACGTCGCGGAGGCCGGCGGCTTCATCAAGAGCGATCCGTCGCTCGAACGTCCCGACCTGCAACTGCATTTCTGCACGGCGCTCGTCGACGACCACAACCGCAAGATGCACTGGGGGTTCGGCTATTCGCTGCACGTGTGCGCGCTGCGGCCGTTCAGCCGCGGCACGGTGGCGCTCGCGAGCGGCGATGCGCGCGACGCGCCGCTGATCGATCCGCGTTTCTTCAGCGATCCGCGCGATCTCGACCTGCTCGTGCGCGGCACGCAGGCGATTCGCCGCATCCTGTCGCAGGCGCCGCTCGCGTCGCAGGGCGGGCGCGAGCTGTACACGCGGGCGGACCAGAGCGAAGCCGAGCTGCGCGCGACGATCGTCGCGCATGCCGACACGATCTATCACCCGGTCGGCACGTGCCGGATGGGCACCGATGCGCGCGCGGTCGTCGATCCGCAACTGCGCGTGCGCGGCGTCGAAGGGTTGCGCGTGGTGGATGCGTCGGTGATGCCGACGCTGGTCGGCGGGAACACGAATGCGCCGTCGGTGATGATCGGCGAACGCGCGGCGGACTTCATCGTTGCCGCGCGCCAGGGCGGCGTGTCGCGCGGCGAGGCGGCTGCCGCGGTGCACGGCCGCTGAGCGGCGCGCACACGGCAGCGGCCATGCTCAGGCAAACGTATCGACGAGGCCCGCGCGGCTCACGCTCGCGGCGGCCGGTGCGGATTGCGCAGCGTCGGTGGGTGCATCGACGGCTGACGATCCGCCGTGCCCGCGCCGCGACGACTGGCCGCGGGCGAAGGTCTGTTGCGGGTTCTGCTGCTGCGACGCGAAGCTGCCGTCGCTGACGGTCGCGCTGCCGAGCCCGAGCCCGCCCGCTTCCATCGCATCGCGCAGCTTCGGCAGCGCGGCTTCGACCGCGTCGCGCACCTGCGCGTGCTGCGACACGAACAGCGCGTGCGCGTGGTTGTCCGCGACGCGCAGCACCACCTGCAGCGGCCCGAGATCGGGCGGGTTGAGCGTCAGCTCGGCGCTCTGCTGGTGCGCATTCGACAGGAATACGACCTTCTGGCTCAGCGCGTCCGTCCAGTCGGCGGTGCCGACGTGCGGGGCGAGTACGTGCGTGTTGGCGGCGGCGATCGCGCTCGCGGCGGGCGACAACTGCAGGTTCGCCTGCGCCGCGGCCGCAGCCGTTGCGCCGGCCGCGAGCGTCGCGCTGGCGGCCGGGTCCGTCGCGTCGCTGGCTGCCGCGAGCGCATGCTGCGCGCCGGACTGCGCGTTCGCGTCGGCCTGCAGCGCCTGTGCGGTGACCTGCGGCGGCGTCTGCTGGGTGGCGAGCGCCCCTTTCGCGTCGGCGAGCGTGCGGTCGAACGTCGGCACCTTCGGCGTCAGCGGTGCGGCGGCGGTCGTGGCGGACGCTGCGGGTGCCGATGTCGAAGCCGTCGTGCCGGCCGCGGGCAGCGCGATCGCGCCGGAGCCGCCGGTCAGCTTGGCGAGCGCCGCTTGCAGCGCGTCGCGGCTCGACGCCGGCGTGGTCGGCTGGGCGGCCGCATCCTTGGTCGCGTGGTCCGCCAGCGTCGACGTGGCGTCGGGCTGGCCGGACACCGCCGTCTTTTGCGCAGTGACGGCAGCGGTGGCTGCATCGGCCGGCGTCGCGTTGTCCGTGCGTGCCTGCAGTTGTGCCTGCACGGCCGCAGCGGCTGCTAGCGCGCCAGCGTCGGGGTTGGGGTTGGCGGTGGCGTTCGCGTCATCGGTCGACGGGTCGTCGTCCGTGCCGGACGGCTTCGTGCCGGCGGCCGGCTTCGACGCGGCCTGTGTCGTCGACGCACCCGGCGTGCCGGCGTTCGCCGCATCGCGCCGCGTGACGACGCTTTGCTTCAGCGTCTGCGCGAACGGCACGGCGGCCGTGGCGGTCGTGGTGGCAGCGGTGTCTTTGCCGGAGGCGGTGCCGGACGAACCCGAGCCGCGGGCGGCCTTGAGGGCGGCGCCGGCGGTGTCGATCAGCGCGCCGAGCAGGGGCAGGGGAGGCATGGCGGTTCTCTCGTTCGAAGGCGGTGGTCGGTTACGACGAGCGGGCCGCGTCGGCCCGCATGCGCAGGATCTTCGCGGCGTGTTCGTCGGAGTCGCGCTGTTCGCGCCGGGCGTCGCGCTGCGCTTCCTGCGCGACGCCGCGCGCCTGCAGGATTTCATACGAGCCGACGGTGCGTTTCTTCTGTTGCCAGTTCGGGCGTGCTTCGTCGATGCGGACTTCGGCCGCGGCCAGCACGTTGCGCTGCTGCGTGATCGCCGCGTCGAGCGTGTCGATGAATGCCTGGAAATTGCGCCAGTTGCCGGCCGGCATCCCGTGCTGCGCGGATTGCGCGAAGCGCGCGTGGTATTCGTCGCGATAGCGCAGCAGCGCGTCGAGCTGTTCTGCGGCCGAGGTGCGGTCGCGCTGCGCGGTACCGAGCTGCTTCGCGGCCGTGTCGAGGTCGTCCTGCGCGCGGTCGAGCAGCAACTGAAGGGGAAAGCTGGGAGTCATCGTGATCAGCCTCCGTAAGCATCGAACAGCGCATCGAGCCCGGCGAGGCTCGACGCGAACGGCGCGCATTCGCGAAAGCCCTGCTGCAGGAACGCCTCGATGCGCGGATAGAGCGCGATCGCGCGGTCGAGCTGCGCGTCGCGTCCGGGGGCGTACGCGCCGACCGCGATCAGGTCGCGATTGCGCTGGTAGCGCGACAGCATCTGCTTGAACTGCCGCACGTGGTCGAGATGCGTCTCATCGATCAGCGCGGTCATCGCGCGGCTGATCGACGCCTCGATGTCGATCGCGGGATAGTGGCCGGCCTCGGCAAGCGTGCGCGACAGCACGATGTGGCCGTCGAGGATCGCGCGCGCCGAATCGGCGATCGGGTCCTGCTGGTCGTCGCCTTCGGTCAGCACCGTATAGAACGCGGTGATCGAGCCGCCGCCTTCGGGCCCGTTGCCGGTGCGCTCGACGAGCGCGGGCAGCTTCGCGAACACCGACGGCGGGTAGCCCTTCGTCGCGGGCGGCTCGCCGATCGCCAGCGCGATCTCGCGCTGCGCCATCGCGTAGCGCGTCAGCGAATCCATCAGCAGCAGCACGTGCTTGCCCTGGTCGCGGAAATACTCGGCGAGCGACGTCGCGTAGGCCGCGCCCTGCATCCGCAACAGCGGCGACACGTCGGCGGGCGCCGCGACGACGACCGAGCGCGCGAGCCCGTCCTCGCCGAGGATCTGTTCGATGAATTCCTTCACTTCGCGGCCGCGTTCGCCGATCAGGCCGATCACGATCACTTCCGCGCTCGTGTAGCGCGCCATCGTACCGAGCAGCACCGACTTGCCGACGCCGGAGCCCGCGAACAGGCCCATCCGCTGGCCGCGGCCGACGGTGAGCAGCGCGTTGATCGCGCGCACACCGACGTCGAGCACGTGGTGGATCGGCTCGCGTTCGAGCGGGTTGATCGACGGCGCCGACAGCGGCGCATCGACCTTCGACGCGAGCGGGCCGAGGCCGTCGAGCGGGCGGCCCGACGCGTCGACGACGCGCCCGAGCATTTCCCAGCCGACCGGCAGCCGCTTCGCGCCCGCGAGCGGATCGGTGACGGGCGCGCTTTCGAGCGGCCACACGCGCGCGCCGGGCAGCACGCCGGCGACGTCGGTGGTCGGCATCAGGAACAGGCGGTCGCCGGCGAAGCCGACGACTTCCGCTTCCGCGTGCGGCAGCGTACTGCCGGGCGGCAATTCGATCGTGCATTCGGCGCCGACCGACAGGCGCAACCCGATCGCCTCGAGCACGAGGCCTGCCGCGCGCGTGAGGCGCCCGCACGGCCGCAGCGGCAGCGCGCGATGGCTGCGCGCGGCGAGCCCGTTCAGGTGCGTGCGCCAGTGCGCGAGATGCGGATTGTGCGGCGCGCGTGGTGCGGTGCCAGATGCGGCGGCCGCTGCGTGCGGCTTCGCGTCGTGTGCGGTGTCGTGCGCGGCAGCGGGGCCGAACGACGCGAGCGCGAGCTCGCGTTCGAGCGGCGTCATGCCGTCGTGCACGAGCGATTCGGGCGGCCGCGTCACCACGTGCTCACCTTGCCGATCGCGGCGGCGACGCGCTGCCAGCGCGTGGGCAGCGTCGCGTCGACCTCGCCGGTCGCGGCGTGCGCGCGGCAGCCGCCGCGCTCGATCGACGCATCGGTGCGCACGTTCCAGCCGAGCGTGTCGAGATCGTCCTGCAGATAGGCTTCGACGACGGGCAGGTCGGCCGGATTCACCGCGAGATGCGGCGCGCCGGACAGCGCGGGTTCGGCTGCGAGCACGTCGCGCACGGCCGCGACGAGCGCGGCCGGGTCGTGCTTCACGTGCCGGCGCACGACCTGCTGCGCGATGTCGAGCGCGAGCTGCGCGAGGTCGGACGCGAGATCGTGCTCGGCGGTCGACACGGCCTCGCGGAACGACGCGGCGAGTGCCGCGAGCTGCGCGGCCTGTTCGCGCGCATCGGCCTGGCCGGCCTCGAAACCTTGTGCGCGGCCCTGCTCGAACCCGGCCTGGTAACCGAGCGCCTGGCCTTCGACGTGGCCGGCCGCGTGGCCTTCGGCGTGCGCGGCGTCGCGCACGCGCTGCAGTTCCTCGGCGAGCGCGGCGGCGGCCGCTGCCGCGTCGTCGGGCGGCGGCGGGGGCGGCGGCGGGTCGAACGACGCCATCTCCCACCGCTGGTAGGCGGTGAGGGTGCCCGTGCGATCGCCCGCCGAATCAGACATACGCGTCTTCCGCCTTGCCGCCGATCACGATCTGGCCGCTCTCGGCGAGGTTGCGCACGATCTGCAGGATGCGGCGCTGCTGTGTCTCGACTTCGGACACGCGTACCGGGCCGCGCGCGTCGAGATCCTCGGCGAGCAGTTCGGCCGCGCGCTGCGACATGTTCGCGAGGAACTTCTGGCGCAGCGCGGGCGGCGCGCCCTTCAGCGCGACGATCAGCGTTTCCGACTCGACTTCCTTCAGCACCATCTGGATCGCGCGATCCTCGAGTTCGAGCAGGTTCTCGAACACGAACATCTGGTCGACGATCTTCTGCGCGAGATCGGCGTCGTACTGGCGCACGCTTTCGAGCACGCCTTCCTCATGCACGCTCGTCATGAAGTTCAGGATCTCGGCCGCGGTGCGGATGCCGCCCATCGGGCTGCGCTTCAGGTTGTCGCTGCCGGACAGCAGGCCGGTGAGCACGTCGTCGAGCTCGCGCAGCGCGGCCGGCTGGATGCCGTCGAGCGTCGCGATCCGCAGCAGCACGTCGTTGCGCAGCCGTTCGGTGAAGCACGACGCGATCTCGGACGCCTGGTCGCGGTCGAGGTGCACGAGGATCGTCGCGATGATCTGCGGATGCTCGTTCTTGATCAGTTCGGCCACGGCGCCCGAGTCCATCCACTTCAGGCCCTCGATGCCGCTCGTGTCGCTGCCCTGCAGGATGCGGTCGATCAGCACGCCGGCCTTGTCCTCGCCGAGCGCCTTGGTCAGCACCGAGCGGATGTACTCGCTCGAATCGAGCGACAGCGCGGTGTGCTGCTCGGCTTCCTTCACGAAGTCCTGCAGCACGTCCTCGACCTGCTCGCGCGTGACGTTCTTCAGCGCGGCCATCGCGGCGCCGATCTTCTGGACCTCGCGCGGCGCGAGGAACTTGAATACCTGCGCGGCTTCTTCCTCGCCGATCGACATCAGCAGGAGCGCGCTCTTGGTCAAGCCTTCAGCGTTCATCGGACACCCAGTTCTTCACGACGGTGGCGACGATCTTCGGATCCTGGCGGGCGATCGTGCGCGCGTAGTCGAGGTTGCGTTCGTAGCGGTTCTTCTCGTTCTCGAAGCCGAGCAGCAACGAGTCGGGCTCCGCGGCCTTGTCCGGCGCCGGCAGGCCGTCGAGCACGACCGGATCTTCCGGCGCCGCGAGCGCCGGCGCGACCGGCTCGGCCGGCGGGAACGCGCGGCGCATCGCCGGGCGGACGAACATGAAGTAGAGCGCCGCCGCGGCCGCCGCGATGCCGAGCCACTTCGCGGCTTCCTTCGCCATCGCGATCATGTCGGGCTGGCGCCACCACGGCAGGTCGGCGTACGGGTCGCTCACGGTCGAGAACGCGCTGTTCACGACGTTGACCGAGTCGCCGCGCTTCGCGTCGTAGCCCATCGCGTCCTTCACGAGCTGCTCGACCTGCGCGAGCTTCGCGGGCGGCAGCGGCTGCATCGTCACGTGGCCCTTCGCGTCGGCGACCGGCTGGTAGTTGACGACGACCGCGACCGACAGCCGCTTCACGCTGCCCATCGGTTGTTCGAGATGGCGGATCGTCTTGTCGACTTCGTAGTTGGTCGTCTGGTCCTTGCGGTCGCTGACCGGCGTCGTCTGCGGCGCGTTCTGGCCGTTGCCGGCGACGACCGGCGCGGAAGCCGGCTGCGGCGGCGTGTTCGACAGCGCGCCCGGCACGCCCGACGCGCCGCCCTGCGCGAGTTCGGTCGCGCTGCTGGTCTGCTGGCTGCGGATCGCGGCCTGTTGCTGCGTGCCGTTCGGGCCGTAGCTTTCCGACGTCTGCTCGATCTTCGAGAAATCGAGGTCCGCGCTGACCTGCGAGCGCGCGTTGCCGGCGCCGAAGATCGGCGCGAGGATCGCGTCGATGCGCTTCTGCGTGTTGTGCTCGACCTGCTGCACGTACTTGAGCTGGCTCGCGTCGAGGCCGGACGCCGACGCCGGCTGGGTCAGCAGGTTGCCGTCCTGGTCGACGATCGTCACGTTCTTCGCGGGCATGTCGGGCACGCCGGACGACACCATCCGCGTGATCGCCTGGACCTGGCCCTCGTCGAGCACGCGGCCCGGGTAGAGGTCGACGAAGACCGACGCGCTCGGCGCTTCCTTGTCGCGCACGAATACCGACGGTTTCGGGATCGCGAGATGCACGCGTGCGCTGCGCACCGCGTTGATCGATTCGATGGTGCGCTGCAGCTCGCCTTCGAGCGCGCGCTGGTAGTTGATCTGTTCGGCGAACTGGCTGATGCCGAATTTCTGGTTGTCCATCAGCTCGAAGCCGACCGAGCCGCCCTTCGGCAGCCCCAGCGCGGCGAGCTTCAGGCGCGTTTCATGCACCTGGTTCGACGGCACGAGGATCGCGCCGCCGGCATCGGCGAACTTGTAGGGAACGTTTGCCTGCTGGAGCGCGGTAATGATCGCGCCGCCGTCGCGGTCCGACAGATTGCTGTACAGCACGCGGTAGTCGGGCGTGCGGCTCCACAGCACGAGCGCGGTAATCGCGGCGATCGCGAACGCGACGGCGATCAGGAACGGCAGCTTCGGGTTGCCCTTCATCCGCGAGATGCCGGGAATGCGTTCCGCGAAGCCGCCGAGCCCGAAGTCCGCGCCGGCGACGCCCGCGCCCGGCAACGCGGCGGCCGCGGCGGCGCCGGGCGCCGGGCTGGCGAGGCCCGCGCGGGCGTCGGGGTTGATCAGCGAGTTGGCCTGCGAATCCATGCGTCGAGTTTCTCCGGAGCGGGACGACTGAGCTCGCTCGGACGAGCGGGCGGACAATGACACGATGCGATTATCGTGACCCGGGCCGGACTCCGATCGACCGAAAAGAGCGGGGTTTCCCCCGTACTTTCTCGGCTTTGCCGCGCGGCGCGCTGCTATCCTTTTTCGCGATCCGGCATGGTGCGCGTGGTGCGGCGCCGGCGGAAACGCCCGGTGCGTCCGGGTCTCTTCTCTTATGTCTGGGGACAGCATGGCTGCGAACGTCAGCGGAATCGGTTCGGTGTTGCAACAGATGCAGTCGATGGCCGCGCAGGCGTCGGGCGGCGTCGCCAGCCCGACGGCGGCGCTGGCCGGCTCGGGCGCGGCGACGGCCGGCACGTTCGCGAGCGCGATGAAGGCGTCGCTCGACAAGATCAGCGGCGACCAGCAGCACGCGCTCGGCGAGGCGCAGGCGTTCGAGGTCGGCGCGCCGAACGTGTCGCTGAACGACGTGATGGTCGACATGCAGAAAGCCAACATCGGCTTCCAGTTCGGGCTTCAGGTCCGCAACAAGCTAGTGAGCGCTTACAACGACATCATGCAGATGTCGGTGTGACGCGACGGGCATCCGGGGACGGCCGTCCGGCGACGGGCATCCGGGGCCGGCCATCCGGGCGACGGGCATCCGGGGCCGGCCATCCGGGCTTGCCGGGCGGCCCCGCGCGCCTAAAGCTTTCCAAATCCCTTCCGATAACTCCGGAGAAGGCCGCGTCGTGCGATGCACGGCGGCGGTTCCCGTATAGCCAGGCATAACAAGGAGAAGTGCATGTTTTCCCCAGGACACGCTGGAGCCAGTGCCTACGCGCGTGTCGGCGTCGAGACGGGGGTGATGGGCGCCTCCCCGCACCGGCTGATCGCGATGCTGTACCAGGGCGCGCGGCAGGCGATCGCGCTGGCGCGCATGCATCTGCAGCAGGGCAACGTGTCCGCGCGCGGCGAAGCGATCGGCAAGGCGATCCGGATCGTCGAGAGCGGCCTGCAGGCGTCGCTGAACCGCGACGCGGGCGGCGAGATCGCGGGCCGCCTCGACACGCTGTATGCGTATATCGGCCGGCGCCTGCTGGAAGCGAACGCGCAGGCGAGCGACGCGATGCTGGTCGAGGTCGACGGGCTGCTCGCCACGCTCGAGGAAGCATGGACGGGCATCGCCCCGGAAGTCGCGCGGATGGCCGCGCAACAGGCAGCGGAAGCAGCACGATGAATCTCAAGGCCGAATACTTCGCGCGTTACGAGGCGCTCGCAGCCGTGTCGGGCCGGATGCTGTGCGCCGCGCGCGGCGCCGACTGGGCCGCGTTGCCGGGGTTGCAGGCCGAGTTCATGCAGCTCGTCGACGGGCTGAAGGAAGCCGATCCGGGCGTCGCGCTCGACGAATCGGATCTCGGCCGCAAGCTCGACCTGATTCGCCGCATCCTGGCCGACGACGCCGCGATCCGCGATCTCGCGAGCCCGGACGTCGCGCGGCTGTCCGCGCTGTTCGAGGCGCGGCGCTCGACCAAGGTATTGACCGACCTCTACCGCGCGCGCGGGTAGGGCCCGTTTTCCCGGACGACGGGCGCGGCGTGCCCGCACCCGTTGCCGCACGCGGCACGCGCGCTGTTCCCGCGGGCGGCACCGGCGTGCCGCTCCCGGATTCGCAACGATGTGGCTGAGGTGAGCAGGCTCCGATCATGACCGGTATCGATTCCGTTGCAGCCGCGCTGCTGGCGAGCCGTCTCGACAGCCTGCTGACCGGCACCGTATCGGCACCCGCTGGCGGCGGCGCGGCCTCGCAGGTCGGCACGCCGGGTACCGGTGTGTCGTCGTCGCCGCCGGCCGGCGGCCAGCCCGCCGCGCCGCAAGCCTCCACGCAGACCGCGCTGTCCGAGGTCGGGCGCGTGCTCGACGCGATCTCGCGCGCGGGCGGCGACGCGACGCCGGCGCTGGCCGGGCGTGCGCCGCTGCTGGCCGATCCCGCCGTGCTGCTGACCGATCCGGCCGTGCCGGCGCGTGCGCCGGCCGCGTCCGATCCGGCGGCGTCTTCCACGCCTTCTTCCGCTGCGGCGTCGTCCGCCGCGGCGGCGCGCGAAACGACCGCGCTGCCGCCGGTCGCGGCGTTGCGCGCAGCGCTCGCGCAGGCCGTGAGCGAGAGCGGCCTCTTCTACGAATCCCACCTGGCGCAGTGGCTGGCCGGCCAGCGTCCGCTCGCGGCGCTGATGCGCGAGCCGCAGGCGCGCCTGACGGCCGCGCTCGCGCCGGCCGACCCGGATGCCGCGCAGCACGGCTCGACCGACGTGCTCGACGAACTGCTCGCGCAGCGCCCGCCGCTGCCGGCAACCGCACGGGCGACCGCGCAAGCGGGCCCGCCGGCCCAAGGCGGCGCGCCCGCGCGCGATCCCGCGCAGGCGTGGCCGGCGGCCGCCCGGCAGGGCGCGTCGTTGCCGCCCGATAGCGCCGATCCGCTCGGCGCGCCCGCCGACCCGCGCTGGACGCCGGCGCGTACCGAGCTGGCCGCCGCGTCGTCCGATCCGCCGGCGCAGACGCTCGCCACCGTACACCCGGCCGCCGTGCCGCTCGTCAGGCAACAGCTCGACGCACTCGCGACCGACCAGTTCCGCTGGACCGGCGAGGCGTGGCCCGGCGCGCGGCTCGACTGGACGATCGAACCCGACGATCCGGGCAGCCGTGCGCCGCGCGGCGGCGACGACACGGGTGACGGCATCGCATGGCGCACGCGCCTGACGCTGACGTTGCCGTCGCTCGGCACGGTCGACGCGGAGCTGGTGCTGAACGGCGCGCAGCTCGTCGCGCGGCTGCGTGCGAACCAGACGGGCGCCGACCGTCTCACGCGGCACGAGGCCGCGCTGCGGCAGCGGCTCGAAGGATCGGGGCTGCGGGTGGGCGGGCTGTCGATCCGCTCGGTCGACGACGGGCCGGACGGCTTCGACCTGTTTGCCGCGCAGGCGGCCGCCGTCGCGTATGCGCGCGGTGCGGCCGGCGGGCCGGGCACGCGCGTGCCCGGCGACGACGAGGTGCCGCAATGAGCATGACGTCCCGCAAGCGCGCGGCCGCGCTCGTCTACGACCCGAACGGCGGCGATGCGGCGCCGCGCGTGGTCGCGAAGGGCTACGGCGTGCTCGCCGAGATGATCGTCGCGCGCGCGCACGATGCGGGGCTGTACGTGCATACCGCGCCGGAGATGGTGTCGCTGCTGATGCAGGTCGACCTCGACGACCGGATTCCGCCGCAGCTCTACCAGGCCGTCGCGGATCTGCTCGCGTGGCTGTACGCGCTCGATCGCACCGAGCCCGGGCCGGACGACGCCGCGCCGCGCTTTCCGCTGCCGCCGCTGCGCTGAACGGCGCGCCATCGCGCGGCTTCTTACGAAATGCTGTCTCGGCCTTGCAGGGTCATTCGGCCGGTATTTGTCGTCTATTGGTCGATATTTCGCTGCAACGCGCGTGCTTCGCCCGCTTTTCTTCCCTTATCGAGCCCGCCGCCGCGTAGCCGGACGGATTGAGCCGGAATTCGATTTATGTAATGATATCCATTCTCATTTTCATGTTGCTCGGGCGGCGCGCGATCTCTGTGCGCCGCCCGTTGTTTTGAACGAATGGATACTTTCGCGTGAACGCGCCCGAAACGATCAATCCGCCGCAAGCACGCGTCACCGTGCTGCGCCCGACGGCCCGCCCGCTGACCGACGACGAACTGGCCGCGCGCCGCCAGCGCTCGCGCCGCGCAACCTTCATCAAGTGGCTGCGCAAGGTGCACGGCTGGGTCGGGCTGTGGGGCGCGGTGCTCGGGCTGCTGTTCGGCGTGACGGGCGTGCTGCTGAACCATCGCGCGCCGCCGCTGAAGATTCCGACCGGCGAGCCGCAGGTCGAGCAGATGCAGATCGCGCTGCCCGATCCGGTGCCGAAGACGCCCGTCGCGATGACGAAATGGCTGCAGCAGGAACTGCATTTCGACGGCCGGCCCGGCCGCATCCGCAAGGAGCCTGCGCAGGCCGTCGCATGGGGCGACCAGCGCGTGATGCAGCCCGAGCACTGGCAGTTCGGCCTGTTCGGCCCGCACCAGAACCTGCAGGCCGAATACTGGGTTGGCAACGGCTACGTATCGGTGAAGCGCACGGACAACACGTTCCTGACGACGCTGAACAACCTGCATCGCGGCGTCGGGATGAACCTCGGCTGGGTGCTGCTGATGGACACGATCGCGGGCTCGCTGATCCTGCTGTCGCTGACGGGCGTGCTGTTGTGGACCGAACTGAACAAGCGCCGCACGGTCGGCGTCGTGCTGGTGGTCGGTTCGGTCGCCGCGGCGCTAGCCGCCGGCCTGACCTGATCGACGATCACGGCGGCCCGCCGCCGGCGCGAAGCGATTCGTCCGATTCGTCCGGTTCTGCCGCGCATCCGGCGCGGCAGAAGCGCTTGGCCGGTGCGGCTCAGAGGCCGCAGGCCGCGCCGCTGTTCGCCGCGATTTCTCGCGCGGCCTTTGCGCCTTCGACCTGCAGGATCGTCGGCAGCGACACGTTGTTTTTTGCAGCGGTGATCTCGGCGAGGATCGAGATCGCGATTTCCGGCGGCGTCCGGCTGCCGATATAGATGCCGGCCGGCCCGTGCAGCCGGCCCAGTTCCGCTTCGTTCAGGTCGAACTCGCGCAGCCGCTCGCGCCGCGCCGCGTTGTTGCGCCGCGAGCCGAGCGCGCCCACATAGAACGCGGGCGTCTTCAGCGCCTCCATCAGCGCGAGATCGTCGAGCTTCGGATCGTGCGTGAGCGCGATCACGGCCGAGCGCGCATCGAGCTTCATGTCGAGCACCGTATCGTCGGGCATCGTGCGCACGACGCGCGTGCCCGGCACGTCCCACGCATCCGTGTATTCCTCGCGCGGATCGCACACCGTCACCTGGTAGTCGAGCCCGACCGCGATCTGGCACAGATAGCGCGACAACTGGCCGGCGCCGATCACGAGCATCCGGTAGCGCGGTCCGTGGATCGTCATGAGCCGCTCGCCGTCGAACGCGAGCCCGTCGGCCGCCTGCGCGGGCGACAGCGACGCGCGGCCGGTCGCGAGCGTCATCGTGCGCGTGACGAGGCGGCCGGCCTCGACTTCCGCGCACAGCGCGGCGATACCGCTGTCGCGTGTGAGCGGCTCCATCACGAGCTGGATCGTGCCGCCGCACGGCAACCCGAAGCGGTGCGCTTCCTCGGCTGTCACGCCGTATTTCACGGCTTCCGGGCGCGCGTCGGCGGCGATTCCGCTTGCATGCACGCGGGCGATCAGGTCGTCCTCGATGCAGCCGCCCGACACCGAGCCGACCACGAGCCCGTCGTCGCGCACCGCGAGCATCGCGCCTTCGGGGCGCGGCGACGAGCCCCACGTCTTCACGACCGTCACGAGTAGCACCCGGCGGCCTTCTTCGATCCAGCGCGCGCTCGTCTTCAGCACGTCGAGATCCACACTTTCCATCGTCGGTTTCCAGTTACGGGACGGGCCTGGCGGTCCGTCATTCGATGGCGGGATTATGAACCGCCCGGCGCAAGCGTGCAGGAGGGGGGCGAGCAGGGAAACCGCGACGCGGGAAAGAGGAGGGGGCGCGGATGGCGGGCGCGCCATCCGAAGGCGAGACCCGTGGCGGAGCCGGTCGGCGCGCCGCCCCGGCCGGCCCGGGCGAGGTGCGCCGGTGCGCTGCCGGGCGGGCGCATCCGCCCGGCAGTGCAATCCGTCAGAGCGATCCCAGGTACTGCTTCAGGTTGCGAATGTCGGTGTCGTACGCGCTCGACGAGCCGAGCTCGACGCCGCCGCTGCGCACGTAGTACTCGAACGGCACGGAGCGGGTGCCGAAGAACGGAAGGAAATTGTCCGGCTGCAGCGTCGTGCCGTTCAGGCCGATTGCCCAGTTCCTCGACTTGTACAGCTCGAGTTCGCGGATCGTCGCATTGACCGCGTTCGTCTCCGATGCGCGAATCGCGGCGATGTGGTGCGTCAGCGTCTCGATGTTCGCCTGGTATGCGCTCGGCTCGCCGATCGAAACGCCTCGCGCACGCACGTAGTAGCTGAACGGCAGGTTGCGTTCGGTGAAGAAGGACAGGAAGCCATCCGGCGCCAGCGTATCCCCGTTCAGCCCGATCGCCCAGTTCCTGCTCTGATAATCCTTGAGCTCGCCGATCGTCTGGTTGGCGGCGTCGATTTCGACCTTCGCCGTGACGTTAACCAATGTATTGCTCATGACAGACCTCTCAGGTTCTTGTTGAACTTCGGACAGGTGCTGCAACTTGCCTCCGCATGGAGGCAATTCAACGCAAACGATCGGATTAGCCGATTTGAATCGGGTCGAATGAAAATGGGCTGAATAATTCGTTGCTTGGCGCTGCCGATAATTCCAGTTATTGGCAATTGATTTCAATGAACTCGGCCGCGTGGCGCCGCGCGACGTGGGCAGCGCAATGCCCGGCCGTGCGAGGCCAGGCGGGTGTGTGCGTGTGGTCGAACTGAATACTAGGTTGGCCGCTTAAAGAGATCAACGTCGGTCAAACAATTATTTTTCGCCATTCATTTTAATTCAGTGAAATTGCATGATGCGTCGATTAATTCAACGCGATGCATCGAATCTGTCGGTATTCAGGAAATCGGCCGGAAAGAATCGAAATCGCCGCGCGGATCGCTGCGGGTGTCGCAGCAACGCGGCGGCGCGATCGGGGGAAGGAGGGGAAGGCGCGGGGCCGGCATCCGTCCCCGCGCGAGCGCACCGTGCCGCGTGCGGCACGGTGGCGTTCAGTGCGCCTGCTGGCCGTGCGCGAGCTTCGAACGGCTGCGCGAATACGCGAAGTAGATCACGAGGCCGATCACGAGCCACACGACGAACGCGATCCACGTGACGGGCTGCAGGTTCAGCATCAGGAACAGGCACGACGCGACCGCGAGGATCGGCACGACCGGCACGCCGGGGCAGCGGAACGCGCGCGGCAGGTCCGGGTGCGTGCGGCGCAGCACGAGCACCGCGATCGACACCATCGAGAACGCGGCGAGCGTGCCGATGTTGATCAGTTCGGCGAGCACGTTGAGCGGCACGAGCGCGGCGATCAGGCCGAAGAACAGGCCGACGAGCCAGGTCGTCAGGAACGGCGTCGCGTAGCGCGGATGCACGCGCGACAGCGTCGCCGGCAGCAGGCCGTCGCGCGACATCGCGAAGACGATGCGGGTCTGGCCGTAGCTCATCACGAGGATCACGGTCAGCATGCCGAGCACCGCGCCGAGATCGATGAAGCCGGCGACCCAGTTCTCGCCGGCGGCCTGCAGCGCGTACGAGATCGGGTGCGAGATGTTCGCGTACTGCGCCGACGGCACGATGCCGGTCGCGACCGCGGCGACCGTCACGTACAGCACCGCGCACACCGCGAGTGACGCGATGATGCCGATCGGCAGGTCGCGTTTCGGATTCTTCACTTCCTCGGCCGCCGACGACACCGCGTCGAAGCCGATGAACGCGAAGAACATCACGGCCGCGGCGCCGAACACGCCGTTCCAGCCGTGCGGCATGAACGGCTTCCAGTTCGCGGGCGTCACGTGGAACACGCCGACCGCGATCACGAGCAGCACGACCGACACCTTGATGAACACCATGATGTTGTTGATGCGCGTCGATTCGCGGATGCCGATCGACAGCAGCGTCGTGATCACGACCGTCACGAGGAACGCCGGCAGGTTGAACCACGTGACGACGCCGGGCAGCGCGCCGGGTGCGGCCGTCAGCACGGTCGGCAGCGTGAGGCCGAAGCCCTGCAGCAGCGACTGCAGGTAGCCGGACCAGCCGACCGACACGGCGGACGCGGCGAGCCCGTATTCGAGCATCAGGTCCCAGCCGATGATCCACGCGACCAGCTCGCCGAGCGTGGCGTACGAATACGTGTAGATCGAGCCGGCGACCGGAATCGTCGATGCGAACTCGGCGTAGGACAGCGCCGCGAGGCCGCAGGCGATCGCGGCGATCACGAACGACAGCATCAGGGCGGGGCCGGCCTGCACGGCGCCGGTGCCGGTCAGCACGAAGATGCCGGTGCCGATGATCGCGCCGATGCCGAGGAAGGTGAGGTCGATCGCGCCGAGCGCTTTCTTGAGCCCGGCGGCGTGCGCGCCGGCGATCATGTGATCGACGTTTTTCTTGCGGAAGAGAGACATTGCGGATGAATTGCCAGCGCGCGCGAGCGCGGCGGCGCTGACTGAGTGAAAACCCGTAATTTTAGCCGATTTGGCGAACAAGACCCGCTGCGGCGCAGCGGCGCGGCGCGGAATCGTCCGATAAAACAAGCGCTTGCGCGCACGACGGGCGGCGGTTGAGGGCGACGCGGCGCGCGCCGCGCCGTTGGATCGGGCGAATTCGTTGGATCGGGCGAATCAGGTGAATCAGGCGCCGGCCGCGGGCGCCATGTCGACGAGCCGGTTGCTCATCACGTAGAACGTGAGCTCCGCGTTGTTCGACAGCCGCATCTTCTCGAGCAGCCGCGACCGGTACACGCTCACCGTCTTCACGGACAGCGACAGCGTGTTCGCGATGTCGGTGAGCCGCTTGCCCGAGGCGAGCATGCAGAGCGTCTGGTATTCGCGATCGGACAGCTTCTCGTGCGGCAGCGGCTCGTTCTCGAACGACACGTATTCGGCGAGCGCCTCGGCCATCGCGGGGCTCACGTACTTGCGACCTGCCGCGACCTGCTGGATCGCGCCGATCATCTGCGCTGCGTTGACCGTCTTCGACAGGTAGCCGGAGGCGCCGGCCTTCAGCGCGCGCACCGCGTACTGGTCCTCGCGGTACATCGAGAACATCAGCACGGGCGTGCGCGACAGCTTGCGCTTGAGGCGCTTGAGCACCTCGATGCCGTTCGTGTCCGGCAGCGAGATGTCGAGCAGGATCACGTCGAATTCCTGCCGGTCGACGGCAGCCATCGCGTCGCCGCCGGTCTCGGCCTCGGTGACGTCGCGCGCGATGCCGCGGTCGATCAGCAACTGGCGGATTCCTTGCCGGACGATCGCGTGATCGTCCACGAGCAGGATGTTCAGGCTCATGACGACCTCACGAAAGCGACGCGCGGCGTGCCGCGACGGGCACCGCGAGCAGCGAATTCCACGCGAAGCGCGCGGTGACGCGCGTGCCGTGGCCGGTTTCCGGCGTGGCCGTCTCGAAGCTGCCGCCGAACGCTTCGCAGCGTGCGCGCATGCCGGCGAGGCCGTAGCCGGTGCGACGGCCGCGGGCGAAACCGGCGCCATCGTCGGCGACAATCAGTGACAGATGGGTGCCGTCGGTGACGATCCGTACGTCGACGGACGCCGCGCGTGCGTGCTTCGCGACGTTCGACAGCGCTTCCTGGGCGACGCGGAACACCGCGAGTGCGCTGGCGCCGGCAATCTGCGTCAGGCGCGCGTCGGCCGCGCACACGAAGCTGGTGCGCAGGCCCGTGCGTGCCGCATGGGTGTCGACCCACGACGACAGCGCGCCGACCACGCCCGCGTCGAGCGCCGGTGTGTCGCGTTCGTCGATCAGCCGGCGATTCGCATCGGTCGCGGCGTCGAGCGCCTGCTGCGCAAGCTCCAGCGCGCGCAGGCAGCCGTCCGGCGCATCGGCGGGCAGCCACGTTTGAACGTTTGCGAGCGCGAAACGCGCGGCGGTGAGTTCGGCGCCGAGCCCGTCGTGCAGCTCGCCGGCCAGATGGCGGCGGGCGGCTTCGTCGGCGGCCAGCAGTTGGGCGGACAGCGCCGCGATGCGCGCGGCGGAGGTAACGCGTTTCGATGCGGTTTCGGCGCTGGGCGGAGTAGCGGCGCGGCCATGCACGAGCTGCCGCGACGGGAACGGGGCGTGGGCGCCCGAGGGCGCGTTAAGCGACGTATCCATGACTCTCCCTGCTGTCAGAAAGCGGTTCAGACACCGGCTGGCTGCGTGGAACGGCTGCCGTTTCGATGACGGTCGCCGCCAGAGAATCGCCCCATGCCGAGGTAACAAAAGTTACGTTTTGTAACACTTGCATCCGGCCCTTCAACACTCATCCGAACGGCAACCACGCGCGCCGAATAATATCTCAAAAATTCCGTAAAAGTCATGTCGGGCGGACATTTAGGGGTAAATGTGAATAATCGGAATGAAGCTGTTGTAGGAAAAACACTGACACCCAAGCACCGGGCGATGGCGTATCGAAATGTAACTATTTGAGATGAGATGGTCCCAGTTTGTTACGAATTCGCCAAGGGGGGACGAAAAAAAACCGGAGCTTTTGCTCCGGTTCTTGATACGGCACAAATTTCAGGGGCGGATCAGTCGACGAAGGCGCGCTCGATCACGTAGTGGCCCGGCGCGCTGTTCTTGCCTTCGACGAGGCCGGCTTGCTTCAGCAGGTCGGTCGTGTCCTTCAGCATCGCGGTGCTGCCGCACAGCATCACACGGTCGTTTTCCGGCGAGAACGGCGGCACGTCGAGATCCGTGAACAGCTTGCCCGTCGCGATCAGGTCGGTGATCCGGCCTTCGTTGTCGAACGCTTCGCGCGTGACCGTCGGGTAGTAGACGAGCTTTTCCTTGATGATGTCGCCCAGGTACTCGTGGCCCGGCAGGTCGTGCTTGATGTAGTCCATGTACGCGAGCTCGCCCTTCAGGCGGCACGTGTGCGTGAGGATCACCTTGTCGAAGCGGTCGTAGATGTCCGGATCGCGGATGATCGACATGAACGGCGCGAGGCCCGTGCCCGTCGACAGCATCCACAGCGTCTTGCCCGGCAGCAGGTTGTCGGCGACCAGCGTGCCCGTCGGCTTCTTGCCGATCAGCACCGTGTCGCCCACCTTCAGGTGCTGCAGGCGCGACGTCAGCGGGCCGTTCTGCACCTTGATGCTGAAGAATTCGAGGTGCTCTTCGTAGTTCGGGCTGACGATCGAGTAAGCGCGCGCGAGCGGCTTGCCGTCGACCTCGAGGCCGACCATCGTGAATTCGCCGTTGTTGAAGCGCAGGCTCGCCTCACGGCTGCAGGTGAAGCTGAAAAGGGTGTCGGTCCAGTGGTGGACGGATTGGACGGTGGCGGTGTCGTATTTGCTCATGGCTTTGAAAACGGACGCGCGTAGCGAACGCGTGTAACGGGCCCAAAAATGGGCAAAAAAAACCGAGTGCGACGGCCCGATCGCAGATCGGCCGGCCGGCGCGTCGGACACGCGCCTTCTCGATGACAGACGATTGACGAACTGGTTATTTTACCCTGTTGGCGCTGATCGCGGGCTTGACCCCCGCGGTTGCGCGGATTTGGCGCAACGAATTATTTCAATTTGCTTTCAACGATCGGCCGCGAGTTTCGCGCCGAGGCCGACGAGCGCGACGCCGCACAGCGCGTCGAGCGGGCGCCGTACGCGCCGGTAGCCGCGCTGCGCGCGCGGGCTCGCGAACAGGTACGCGACGCACGAATACCAGCCGGCCGACAGCGCGCCGATCGTCACCAGCACCGCGCCGTTGAACCACAGCGGCACATGCGCGGGCAGCATCGCCGCGAATACGCTGGTCCAGAACGCGCACGATTTCGGGTTCGTCAGGCAGGTGAACAGGCCGCTGCGATAGGCGCGCAGGTAGTCGCGCGCGTGCGGCGCGGCCAGCGGCGCGCGTTCATCCGGCGCGTCGGCCGGCGCCGCGTCGCGGCGCACGCCCGAGCGCAGCAGCTTGAAGCCGAAATACACGAGATAGACCGCGCCGCCGATCCGGATCGTCTCGTACAGCCATTCGACCTGGTGCAGCACGGCCGCGAGGCCGAGCATCGCGAGCGTCGCCCACGCGACCGACGCGGTGCCGACACCGAGCGCCGACGCGGCGCCGAGGCTGCGCCGCCCCGCGAGCGACAGTTGCGAAATCATGAAGAAATTCGGGCCGGGCGTGATCGCCGCGACGAGATAGACGACGGCGATTTGCAGCAGGATCGGCAGGTAGGTCATGGCGGCGCGGGCCGGCGGCGGCTCGGTGGCGGGATGGGCAAGCCGTTAATGTAGCGCGCGCCGCGCGGCCGCGCTTGCGGCGGATCGCGATCGAGTCGCGATCGTTATTGCGGATCGAGGCGCAGGCGCGCGATGTACGGCAGGTGGTCCGACAGCCACGCGGCCTCGCCGGACGGCGCGCGCCATTCGAGCGGCGTCAGGCCGCGCACGAACATCTTGTCGAGCGCGAGCGCCGGCGAGAACGCGGGGAACGTGCGGCCCGATTCGCCGAGCAGCGTCGCGACCTCGGACATCCCTATCTCGCCGAACAGCGCGACCGAATCGTTGCGCCAGTCGTTGAAGTCGCCGGCGAGCATCAGCGGGCCGTCGCCGGCATTGCGCACGATCCAGTGCGCGATCCAGTGCATCTGGCGCAGCCGCGCGGCGCGCGTGAGCGCGAGGTGCGCGCACAGCAGCGTGACCGGGCGCGCGCCCGCGAGCGTCGCGCGTGCGACGAGCAGCCCGCGCCGTTCGAAGCGGTGCGCGGAGATGTCCCAGCGGCCGCCGAGGTCGAGCGGATGCGGCGACAGGATCGCGTTGCCGTGCCGCCACGACGGCTTGAACACGTTCGGCCCGAGCGCGATCTGCCAGTCGAGCGCATGCGCGATCTCGGTGGCCTGGCAGTGCCACACGTCGTCGACCGCGTCGTCCATCTGCACGCCGAAGCCGGGCGCGAGCACCGGGCGCGGCAGGCGGCGCGCCATTGCTTCCTGCAGGAAATACACGTCGGCGTGCGTCGACTGCATCCAGTTGCGCATCGCGTTCCATGCGGTGAAGCCGAGCGGCGAGCGGCCCTTGTGCAGGTTCCAGCTCACCGCGGTGATTTCGTCGGGGGCGGCGTGCGGTTCGGCGAACGGCAGGGACAGGGCGTCGGCGGACATGACGCTCAGTCCTTCGCGACGTGCGCCCGCACGCGGTACACGAGATGCGGATGCTGCTCGACCAGCGTCCAGTCGGTCCATGCGTCGCTGCCGACCGACAGGCCGGGGTGGCTTGCGACGATCTGCCGCGGCGATGCGGGCAGGCACGGATCGCCGCGCGTCGCGCTTTCGTCGTCGAGCGTTTCCTGCACGTCGAGCGCGAGTGACACCGTGTTCGCACTGGCGTCGACGGCGAGCGGCGCGACCGTCACCGAGCGCGAGCGCTCGGTCGGCACGACGCGCGCGGCGTTGCCGCAGCCGACGGGTATGGCGGACGGATAACGATGGGTATCGGTGCGGGTCTGACCCACGGTGGTGCGCTGCTGGAACGTGTCGATCGTCTGACCGTCGCGCGCCACCTGGATCTCCCACGCGACGGAGGCCGGTGCGGGGCTCTGCGCATGGGCGGCGAGCGCGACGCTCGCAAGCAGGACGGCCAGGCCGTGTTTCAGCATGAAACGTCTCCGGAAACGCGGGATAGCGGGGAACGGACGCACATCTTACGCCCGATCGATTTTGATCGGGATGTGACAGGACGCGCCGCGACAGGTTCGCCGCGCGATGCGGTCCTGTCCGAAAGGTAGGTGCGCGTCACGCGTTTTCAAGCGAAAAAGCGCGCGAATTCGGCGACGGGCGCACGCTCGGTGACGAGGCGGTTTTCGATCGCGTCCGGGTCCGCATGGCCGAGCGACATGCCGCAGACGAATTGTTCGTTGGCGGGAATGCCGAGGTGTTCGGCGACGATCCGGTGAAACGGCACGAACGCGGCCTGCGGGCAGGTATCGAGCCCGCGTGCGCGCGCGGCCGTCATCACGCCCTGCAGGAACATTCCGCAATCGAGCCACGCGCCGTGCGTCATCACGCGGTCGAGCGTGAAGAACAGCGCGACCGGCGCATCGAAGAAGCAGAAGTTGCGCGCGTGCTGCGCGTGCATGCGCGCCTTCTCGTCGCGGCCGATGTTCAACAGCCCGTACAGGTCCCAGCCGACCTTGCGGCGCCGGTCGATATACGGCGACACCCATTCGCGCGGGTAGTAGTCGTACTCGGCCACATATTTCTCGTCGCGCGCGGGATCGTCGTGGGCCGCGGTGAGCGCGGCGGCGAGCGCATCGCGCGTGGCGCCCGTCGCGACGTACACGCGCCACGGCTGGATGTTGGTGCCCGACGGCGCGCGGCTCGCGGCTTCGAGGATCGCCTCGAGCGTGTCGCGCGGCACGGGCGTCGGCAGGAACGCGCGGACCGCGCGGCGCGACAGGAGCGCCGCGTCGACGGCGCGGATCGCAGCGGCGTCGATGCGCGGGGATGCAGTGGGGACGGACATCGGCAAACCCTTCGGGACGGAAGCGGACGCGGCGCGCGCAGCGGCGCGGGCGAGGCCGCGCAGGTCGACGGCGCGGCCGGTGAACTGTCGATCATACGCCGCACCGTCCGCGGCTGCAGCGTGCGGCGGGTGTTAGCAGCAGACTCGCACGGCTGCTTGCTTGCGCGCGGGTACGGGACCGCTACACTGAAATCGTAAGGGTCTGATGGTTGTGCGACAGCAAGCGGCAGCGAGGTTGGTATGACGACGGCGATGGTGAAACAGGAACTGGCGGTGGCGTCCTTCAGCACGGTGTACGACCTCGAGCAGGTCGAGACGGCGCTGAGCGACCTGAACGAGAGCGCGAGCGATGCGCTGCGCGCCACCTACGAGAGGATGCTCAAGACGGGGAATCTGCGTTTTTGCGTGAAGCCGAACCGGATGCCGTCGTTCGACGTGCTCGGCGACGCGCTGCCCAATTTCACCGAGCCGCTCGACGACGTGCGCAAGCAGGTCGCGCTGTGTCTCGAAACGGACGACCGGCTCGAACTGATGCCGATCCTGCTGCTCGGGCCGCCCGGCATCGGCAAGACGCATTTCGCGAAGGCGCTCGCGCAACTGCTCGGCACCGCGTACCACTACGTGCCGATGAGTTCGCTGACGGCCGGCTGGATCCTGTCGGGCGCGTCGTCGCAGTGGAAGAACGCGAAGCCCGGCAAGGTGTTCGAGGCGCTCGTGAACGGCAGCTACGCGAACCCGGTGATCGCGGTCGACGAGATCGACAAGGCCGGCAGCGATGCGCAATACGATCCGCTCGGCGCGCTGTATGCGTTGCTCGAGCACGACACCGCGCGCGCATTCATCGACGAATTCGCGGAAGTGCCGATCGATGCGGGCAACGTGATCTGGGTCGCGACCGCGAACGACGCGCAGGCGATTCCGGAGCCGCTGCTCAACCGGATGAACGTGTACGAGATCGCGCCGCCCGATGCGGCCGGCGCGCGCCGGATCGCGCAGACGATCTACGACGAGATCCGCACGTCGCACGCGTGGGGGCGGCGCTTCCCCGAGACGCTCGGCGACGACGCGCTCGACGTGCTGGCCGCGACGTCGCCGCGCACGATGCGCCGCGTGCTGCTGCACGCCTTCGGCGCCGCGCGGCTCGACGGCCGCGACGCGATCGGGCCGCACGACATCCGCGCCGACGAGGGCGCGGCGAAGCGCCGGCCGATCGGCTTCTGAACCGGCGGCGCGCGCACGGCGGCAGGGTGCGCGCGCCGCGTCGCGCGCTGAATCGTCGCGACGCGATACAGATGCGTTCGGCAAGCGGATGAACCGGGACGTACAATTCTCTTCTCTCCCCTCGACGCGCTAGCGGCGCGAAAAGTCATGGAGCAGATGGATTGTGTAGTGATCGGCGCGGGCGTTATCGGCCTTGCGATTGCGCGCGAACTGGCCGCGCGCGGGCGGGACACGCTCGTGCTCGAGGCCGCCGATGCGATCGGCACGGGCATGAGCTCGCGCAACAGCGAGGTGATCCACGCGGGGCTCTACTATCCGCGCGGTTCGCTGAAGGCGATGTCGTGCGTGCGCGGCCGCGATCTGTTGTACGAATTCTGCGACACGCATCACGTGCCGCACCGGCGCGCGGGCAAGCTGCTCGTCGCGACGAGCGCCACGCAGGTGAAGCAGTTGAAGGCGATCGCCGCGCGCGCCGCCGAAAACGGCGTGCTCGACCTGTTGCCGCTTACGCGCGTCGAGGCGCAGACGCTCGAACCCGCGCTCGAATGCGTGGAAGCGCTGTTCTCGCCGTCCACCGGCATCGTCGACAGCCACCAGTTGATGCTCGCGCTGCTCGGCGACGCGGAGCGCGACGGCGCCGTGTGCGCGCTGAAATCCCCGGTCGAGTCGATCGACGTGCTGCGCGGCGGGCGCTTCGTCGTGCGCACGGGCGGCGACACGCCGACCGAGATCGAGGCCGCCTGCGTGATCAACAGCGCGGGCCTCGGAGCGCAGGCGCTCGCGCGCCGCACGCGCGGCCTCGACCCGCGCTGGGTGCCGCCGCTCTATCTCGCGCGCGGCAATTATTTCAGCCTGTCGGGCCGCGCGCCGTTCTCGCATCTCGTCTACCCGATGCCCGACCGCGCGGGGCTCGGCGTGCACCTGACGCTCGACCTTGCCGGGCAGGCGCGCTTCGGCCCGGACGTCGAATGGTGCGATTCGCTGCGCTTCGAAGTCGATCCGGCGCGCGCGGGCGCGTTCTACGCGTCGATCCGCGCGTACTGGCCCGATCTGCCCGACGACGCGCTGCAGCCTGCGTACGCGGGTATCCGGCCGAAGCTCGCGGGGCCCGGCGAACCGCCGGCCGACTTCATCGTGCAGGGTGCCGCGCAGCACGGCGTGCGCGGGCTCGTGAACCTGTTCGGCATCGAGTCGCCGGGGCTCACCGCGTCGCTCGCGCTCGCGCAGCGGGTCGGCGAGATGACCGCTTACGGCTGACGCGCCCGTGCGCGTCGCGCCGTGTGAAATCCCTTATCTCCGGCATTTCGACGCGCACATTTGTTCGCTTGAGCGTTATTCTGTTGAACGGCTGTCGCCAGAACAGCTTTCAAACCGATAACGTTGGAGCGAGTCCCCCATGAAAACATCCCGTCGGAGTTTCCTGATTTCGAGCGTGAGCGTCGTGTCCGCGCTGGCGCTGTCGCGCGAAGCGCTGGCCGATGCGCCGATGCTGTCGGAAACGGATCCGACCGCAGTGGCGCTCGGCTACAAGGCCGATGCCACGAAGGTCGACAAGACGAAGTACCCGAAATACGCAGCGGGCCAGGATTGCGCGGCCTGCATGCTGTACCAGGGCAAGAAGGGTTCGGCTTCGGGCCCGTGCGGCGCCTTCCCCGGCAAGCAGGTGTCGGCGAAGGGCTGGTGCAGCGCATTCTCGAAGATGGGTTGAGGTCCGTGCGGCATCGTGCGATGCCGCATTGTGGCGAAAACCGCAAAACGCCCGCCGTCGAAAGACGGCGGGCGTTTTTATTGCTTGAAAACGGTTCCGTCGCTTTCTACACTCGCTGCAAACCAGCGTGCGGCGATACACCGCGCGCGGCGCCGCGCCGCCCGACACGGCGCATTCACGAGGATGAGGACGCATGGCGACGATTGCGAATTCAACGAAATCGATCCGGCCCGAGCGTGCGCTGAACCGGCGCGCAGTCGCGGCTGCCGTGATCGGCAACGCGCTCGAGTGGTACGACTTCACGGTGTTCGGCTTCATGACGGTCGTGATCGCCGAGCTGTTCTTCCCGACCTCCAGTGAATATTCGTCGCTGCTCCTGACCACCGCGACGTTCGGCGTCGCGTTCTTCATGCGCCCGATCGGCGGCATCGTGTTCGGGCTGTATGCGGATCGCGCGGGCCGCAAGGCCGCGCTGTCGCTCGTGATCCTGCTGATGACGGTCGGCATCTTCCTGCTCGCGATCGCGCCGACCTATGCGGCGATCGGCATCGGCGGCCCGCTCCTGATCGTGTTCGGCCGCCTGCTGCAGGGTTTCTCCGCGGGCGGCGAATTCGGCAGCGCGACGGCGCTGCTGATCGAGGCCGCGCCGTTCTCGAAGCGCGGTTTCTACGGCAGCTGGCAGATGGCGAGCCAGGCGGCCGCGCTGCTGATCGGCGCGCTCGTCGGCGCGGCCGTCACGCGCGGGCTGTCGCACGACGCGCTGCATAGCTGGGGCTGGCGCGTGCCGTTCATCCTCGGGCTCGTGATCGGCCCGATCGGTTTCTATATCCGCCGCCATCTCGCCGATTCCGAAGCGTTCCTGCACGCGCAGCAAAGCGCGCGCCGCGCGACGCTCGGCGAAGTGTTCACGCGCCATCCGCGCGAGGTGCTGTGCGGGCTCGGCTCGGTGATCGCGCTGACGGTGACGATCTACGTGCTGATCAGCTATCTGCCGACCTTCGCGGTGAAGCAGCTGAAGCTGCCGTACGCGGAATCGTTCTACGCGGTGATCGTCGGCAACCTGCTGCTGATGGTGCTGTCGCCGGTCGCGGGCGCGTGGTCGGACCGCATCGGCCGCAAGGGGCTGTCGCTGTGGTCGCTCGGGCTGACGCTCGCGCTGATGTATCCGCTGTTCGCGTGGCTCGACGCGGCGCCGAGCATCGGGCGGCTGATCGCGGTGCAGGCCGTGCTGTCGGTGACGCTCGCCGGCTATTACGGGCCGTTCGGCGCGATGATCGCCGAACTGTTCCCGGCCAACGTGCGCTCGACCGGGCTGTCGATCGCGTACAACGTCGCCGTGATGCTGTTCGGCGGCTTCGGGCAGTTCATCGTCACGTGGCTGATCAAGGTCACGGGGACGCCGCTGGCGCCCACCTACTATGTGATGGTCGGGCTCGCGCTGTCGATCGTCGCGGTCGCGTTCGTGCCCGCGCGCAGCGCCGACCTCGACGCGCCGGCGTGACAGCATGACAGTATGAAGACTGTCATCGGATCGTTTCGCAAAACGCAATGATGCGCGACCCGACGCGGGAAACGGCGCGCGGAACCTTCGCGTTCGCGCCCGAATTGTTTAGTCGCCGAACGAAACTTGCGCGGGATGAACGGAACTGTCGTTCGCGCGCGTTTTCGCATTTTTTTCCGCGTAATACATCGGCAAAAACCCGCGCGGGTGCGTCTGGAAGAGTTTTTTCTCCAGCTTGTTGCCGCATCGCTAGCTCAAGTAATATCCGCGTACGCCGGCCCCTGGCGGGGCCGGTTCCGATCTGGAGACCTGGAGGAAACATGGAATACAACCGTCTGTTGCACACCCTGCGTGTTACCGCCATTGCAGGCGTGGCAGCGGCATCGCTCGGCGTCGCGGGTTCTGCATTCGCACAGATCCCGAACAAAACGCTCGTCTACTGCTCAGAAGGCAGCCCGGCGGGTTTTGATTCCGCGCAATTTACGACCGGCGTCGATTTCACCGCCGCCACGTTCACCGTTTACAACCGTCTCGTCGAATTCGAGCGCGGCGGCACCAAGGTCGAGCCGGGCCTCGCCGAGAAGTGGGACGTGTCGTCCGACGGCAAGGTGTACACGTTCCACCTGCGCCACGGCGTGAAGTTCCACACGACCGACTTCTTCAAGCCGACGCGTGAATTCAACGCGGACGACGTGCTGTTCACGTTCCAGCGCATGCTCGACCCGAACCAGGCGTTCCGCAAGGCGTACCCGGTGTCGTTCCCGTACTTCACCGACATGGGCCTCGACAAGCTGATCACGAAGGTCGAGAAGGTCGATCCGTACACCGTGAAGTTCACGCTGGCCGAGCCGAACGCGCCGTTCATCCAGAACATGGCGATGGAATTCGCGTCGATCCTGTCGGCCGAATACGGCGACCAGCTGATGAAGGCCGGCAAGGCTGCCGACATCAACCAGAAGCCGGTCGGCACGGGCCCGTTCATCTTCCGCAGCTACACGAAGGACGCGACGATCCGTTTCGACGGCAATCCTGATTACTGGAAGAAGGGCGAAGTGAAGCTGTCGAAGCTGATCTTCTCGATCACGCCGGACCCGGGCGTGCGCGTGCAGAAGATCAAGCGCAACGAATGCCAGGTGATGAGCTATCCGCGTCCGGCCGACATCGCGACGCTGAAGGCCGATTCGGGCGTCGACATGCCGTCGCAGGCGGGCTTCAACCTCGGTTATCTCGCGTACAACGTCGAGCACAAGCCGGTCGACAAGCTCGAAGTGCGTCAGGCGCTCGACATGGCGATCAACAAGAAGGCGATCCTCGAATCCGTCTACCAGGGTGCGGGCCAGGCGGCTACCGCACCGATGCCGCCGACCCAATGGTCGTACGACAAGAACCTGAAGATGGCCGCGTTCGACACCGCGAAGGCGAAGGCGCTGCTCGCGAAGGCCGGTTATGCGAACGGTTTCGAGATCACGCTGTGGGCGATGCCGGTGCAGCGCGCGTACAACCCGAACGCCCGCCTGATGGCCGAGATGATCCAGGCCGACTGGGCGAAGATCGGCGTGAAGGCGAAGATCGTCACGTACGAGTGGGGCGAGTACATCAAGCGTGCGCACACGGGTGAGCAGGACACGATGCTGATCGGCTGGACCGGCGACAATGGCGATCCGGACAACTGGCTCGGCACGCTGCTCGGCTGCGAGGCGATCAAGGGCAACAACTTCTCGCACTGGTGCTACAAGCCGTTCGACGAGCTGGTCCAGAAGGGCCGCACGACGACCGGCCAGGACGCCCGCACGAAGCTCTACATGCAGGCGCAGCAGATCTTCGCGCAACAGCTGCCGTTCTCGCCGGTCGCGAACTCGACGGTCTACCAGCCGGTGCGCAAGAACGTGGTCGACATGCGCATCGAGCCGCTCGGCTATGCCCGCTTCGACGGTGTCGGCGTGAAGTAATACGACCGGCGTAAGCTGTCTACGAAGACCGAGACCGGTAATTCATCCGGCGGCGGGAGGCCACGAGCTTCCCGTCGCCGGTCGCACATTTCCCACAAGAAAATACGAGACGCATCATGTTCACATTCGTGTTGCGCCGCGTGGGTATGGTGATCCCGACTTTCATCGGCATCACCATCCTGGCGTTTGCGCTGATTCACCTGATACCGGGCGACCCCATCGAAGTGATGATGGGCGAGCGCGGCGTCGATCCCGCCATGCATGCGGAGGCGATGAAACGCCTCGGGCTCGACCAGCCGCTGCCCATGCAGTACCTCCACTACATCGGCCGTGCGCTGCACGGCGACCTCGGCACGTCGATCATCACCAACACCAGCGTCGCGGGCGAGTTCTTCGCGCGCTTCCCGGCGACCGTCGAACTGTCGCTGTGCGCGCTCGTGTTCGCGCTCGCGGTCGGGCTGCCGGCCGGCGTGATCGCCGCGCTGCGGCGCGGCTCGGTCGTCGACCACGGCGTGATGGGCACCGCGCTCACCGGCTATTCGATGCCGATCTTCTGGTGGGGGCTGATCCTCATCATGGTGTTTTCGTCGTATCTCGGCTGGACGCCCGTGTCGGGGCGCATCGCCGTCGAATACGACTTCCCGCATCCGACGGGCTTCATGCTGATCGACGCGCTGCTCGCGCCGGACGAAGGCTCGTTCAAGTCGGCGGTCAGCCACCTGATCCTGCCCGCGATCGTGCTCGGCACGATCCCGCTCGCGGTGATCGCGCGGATGACGCGTTCGTCGATGCTCGAAGTGCTGCGCGAGGACTACATCCGCACCGCCCGCGCGAAGGGGCTGTCGCCCGCGCGCGTGGTCGTCGTGCATGCGCTGCGCAACGCGCTGATCCCGGTCGTCACCGTGATCGGCCTGCAGATCGGCACGCTGCTCGCGGGCGCCGTGCTGACCGAGACGCTCTTTTCGTGGCCCGGGGTCGGCAAGTGGCTGATCGATGCGATCGGCCGCCGCGACTATCCGGTCGTCCAGGGCGGCATCCTGCTGATCGCGACGCTCGTGATCGTCGTGAACCTGGTCGTCGACCTGCTGTACGGCGTGCTGAATCCGCGCATCCGCCACACGAGGTAATTCCATGAGCAATCTGCAAAACACCCTGCCGAGCGAATCCGCGCCGGCCGGCGGCCGTGCGCTCGCGCTGCGCGAGTTCTGGGCCAACTTCTCGCGCAACCGCGGCGCCGTCGGCGCCGGCATCGTCGTGCTCGCGCTGATCCTGGTCGCGTTGCTCGCGCCGTTGATCGCGCCGCACAGCCCGGTCGAGCACTACCGCGACTACGTGAAGATCCCGCCCGCGTGGCTCGCAGGCGGCAACTGGCAGTTCATCCTCGGCACCGACGAAGCGGGCCGCGACATTCTTTCGCGCCTGATGTTCGGCGCGCGGATGTCGTTCTGGATCGGCTTCGTGTCGGTCGTGCTCGCGCTGATCCCCGGCATCGTGCTCGGGCTCGTCGCCGCGTTTTTCCAGAAGTGGGCCGACACGCCGGTGATGCGCATCATGGACGTGCTGCTCGCGCTGCCGTCGCTGCTGCTCGCGGTCGCGGTCGTCGCGATCATCGGCCCGGGCCTCACCAACACGATGTTCGCGATCGCGATCGTCGCGCTGCCGGCCTATGTGCGCCTCACGCGCGCGTCGGCGCTCGGCGAGCTGCAGAAGGAATACGTGACGGCGTCGCGCGTGGCCGGTGCCGGCACGCTGCGCCTGATGTTCTCGCAGGTGCTGCCCAACTGCACGGCGCCGCTGATCGTGCAGGCGACGCTCGGCTTCTCGTCGGCGATCCTCGACGCGGCTGCGCTCGGCTTCCTCGGCCTCGGCGTGCAGCCGCCGACCGCCGAGTGGGGCGCGATGCTCGCGTCCGCGCGCGACTACATCGACAACGCGTGGTGGATCGTGACGATGCCCGGCCTGTCGATCCTGATTTCGGTGCTCGCGATCAACCTGCTCGGCGACGGGCTGCGCGACGCGCTCGATCCCAAACTGAAACGGATGGCATGACATGAAAGATCTTCTGACCATCCGCAATCTAGCGGTGAACTTCAACGGCCTGCCCGCCGTCGACCGGATCAACCTGTCGATCGCGCCGGGCGAGGTGGTGGGCGTCGTCGGCGAATCGGGCTCGGGCAAGAGCGTGACGATGATGGCGCTGATGGGCCTGATCGACGCGCCGGGCAAGGTGACGGCCGACGAGGTCACGTTCAACGGCGTCGACCTGCTGAAGGCGTCGCCGAAGGCGCGCCGCAAGATCGTCGGCAAGGACATCGCGATGGTGTTCCAGGACGCGCTGACGAGCCTGAACCCGAGCTACACGGTCGGCTACCAGATCAAGGAAGTGCTGAAGCTGCACGAGGGCCTGCGCGGCGACGCGCTGCACCGGCGCGCGCTCGAACTGCTCGACCAGGTCGGCATTCCCGATGCGAAGAACCGCATCGCGTCGTTTCCGCACCAGATGTCGGGCGGGATGAACCAGCGCGTGATGATCGCGATGGCCGTCGCGTGCAACCCGAAGCTGCTGATCGCCGACGAGCCGACCACCGCGCTCGACGTGACGATCCAGGCGCAGATCATGGATCTGCTGGTGAAGCTGCAGAAGGAGCGCGGGATGGCGCTCGTGCTGATCTCGCACGACCTGGCCGTGGTGTCGGAGGTCGCGCAGCGCGTCGCGGTGATGTACGCGGGCGAGATCATCGAGACCAACCGCGTGCCCGACATCTTCCGCGCGCCGCATCATCCGTACACCGAAGCGCTGCTGGCGGCGATTCCCGAGCACAATAAGGGGGCGCGTCGCCTTGCCGCATTGCCCGGCATGGTGCCCGGCCGCGATGATCGCCCGTCCGGGTGCCTGTTCGCGCCGCGCTGCAAGTACGTCGTCGACGATTGCCGCAAGGCACGGCCGGCGCTCGACACGCTGGTGTCCGGCAACGACGCGATGCGCGCGCGCTGCATCAAGCCGCTCAATGTTTCCAACCTCGACCTGACGGCTATGCATGGGACCGGAGTAAGCGCTAAAGCGCAAACTCCGGTCGACAGGAGTTCACGATGAATGCAAATCAAGAAGTCCGTGCCACGCCGCACGACGAGGAAGTAGTGCTGGTCGCCGACCAGCTCGCGAAACACTACGCGGTGAAGCGCGGCATGTTCGGCCACGGCACGGTGAAGGCGCTCAACGGCGTGTCGTTTTCGCTCAAGCGCGGCAAGACCCTCGCCGTCGTCGGCGAATCCGGTTGCGGGAAATCGACGCTCGCGCGGCAGCTGACGATGATCGAGACGCCGACGTCCGGTCACCTGTCGATCGACGGCAAGGACGTCGCGGGCGCCGACCGCCACCGGGTCGCCGACCTGCGCCGCCGCGTGCAGATGGTGTTCCAGAATCCGTTCGCGTCGCTCAACCCGCGCAAGACCGTCGAGCAGACGCTCGCCGAGCCGCTCGAGATCAACGCGAACCTGACGGCCGCCGAACGCGCGCAGCGCGTCGCGCAGATCATGCGCACGGTCGGCCTGCGGCCCGAGCATGCGAAGCGCTATCCGCACATGTTCTCGGGCGGCCAGCGGCAGCGGGTCGCGATCGCGCGCGCGATGATCCTCGATCCGCGGATCGTCGTCGCCGACGAGCCGGTGTCCGCGCTCGACGTGTCGATCCAGGCGCAGATCCTGAACCTGTTCATGGACCTGCAGGAGCAGTTCAAGACGAGCTACGTGTTCATCTCGCACAACCTGTCGGTGGTCGAGCACATCGCGGACGACGTGATGGTGATGTACTTCGGCAGCGTCGCCGAGCTCGGCGACAAGGCGACGATCTACGCACGGCCGCGCCATCCGTACACGCGCGCGCTGATGTCGGCGACGCCGGCGATCTTCGAGGAAGACCGCCGCGTGCAGATCAAGCTGCAGGGCGAGCTGCCGTCGCCGCTCAATCCGCCGTCGGGCTGCGCGTTCCACCAGCGCTGCCCGTATGCGGTCGAGCGCTGCCGCGCCGAGGAACCGCTGTTGCGCGAGGTCGACGGACGGCGCGTGGCCTGCCATCGCGCCGAGGAGGTAGGGGAGGCGAATGCCTGAAGCGTTGGCGGCGCGCGTGTCCGGCGTGCGCCGTTCGGGGGCAGGCAGCACGCGCGTGATGCGCGCGTACCGCTACGCGCGGCGCTGGAGCGTGCGCACCGTCACGGGTGCGGCGCTGGCCGGCGCGTGCGTGGCGGCCAGCCTTGCGGTTCCCGTCGAGGCCGCGCGCGCCGACGGGCGCGCGCCGGCCACTTCACCGATTCATCCGTCGCAAGTCCCGCCGCCCGGCATGAGCCTGCCGGGCTTCCATGCGCCTGCCGTGTCGAACGGCACGGTCGCGCGCGGCACGGTGCGCGTGCAGCCCGCGCGCATGCCGTTCTACGTCGCGACCAAGGGCAAGGTCACGCTCTACGTGCTCGGCACGCTGCACACGGGCGACCCGTCCGACTACCCGAGCGCGCAGCCGTTCCGGCCGCGCATCCTCGCGGCGCTCGCCGCGTCGCCGACGCTCGCGCTCGAACTGTCGCCCGACGACCTGCTCGAATCGCAGGACGACGTGTCGAAGTACGGCGTGTGCCGCTACCCGTGCCTGCAGCGCCTGCTGCCCGAGCCGCTGTGGCAGCGGCTCGCGGCGCGCCTGCACGGCAACCCGGCCGCACTCGCCGAGATCCGCAAGATGCGGCCGTGGCTCGCGGCGCTGGTCGTCGAGACCTACGATTCGCTGTCGGCCGGCCTGCAGACCGAGTACGGCACCGAGGCGCAACTGCAGAACGTGTTCCTGAAAAAGAAGGGCGGTCGCGTGATCGGGCTCGAGACGCTCGCCGAACAGATGCGCGCGTTCACCGGGCTCACGCTGGCCGAGCAGCGCGAGATGCTCGCGCAGGACATGGTGCAGACCCCCGCGCAGAACGCGGACGACATCAAGGCGCTGCACCGGCTGTGGCGAATTGGCGACGCCGACGCGATCTCGGCATGGGCCGTCGCGAAGAGCGAGCGGCTTGCAAGGTCGAAGGCGTTGTCGGCGTCGATCGACAACAAGATCCTGTACGAGCGCAACCGGCGCTTCGTTGCACGGATGACGGCAATCGCCGCGCCGAACCGGCCGCTGTTCGTCGCGATCGGCGCGCTGCATCTGGGTGGCACGCGCGGCGTGCTCGAATTGTTGCGCCAGCAGGGATACCAGGTCGACGCGAACTGATCGCGCCCGGCTGCACGCACCGATCTTCCCCTGTTTGATCGACCTCGCGTGCACGGCGTGATGCACCTGCGCGGCGGTGTCAATCGATAAGGAAAACCCTTGATTCGTCAGAAAATAGCGTTTAAAACGATTGACATCCCGTTCTGCCAATCTCTATTCTTCACCCCACAAGTTGAAAAAATGAAAAGAATAGATAAGTTCTACGGGGTAGCAGAAATAAAGCGCGGGGTTAGCGTTGCCGGCACGTGAAGCACGTGCCGGCCGCGGAGTGTCTGCATGCACGGCGGGGCCAATCATCGTCGGACAACACATGCATGCAGGCCGACTTGCAGATAAGCAACGTTCCGTCGTCTGACCGGGGAATGCAGTGATCGGGCGGCGGCGGACGTTTTTTAATCCGGAAGATTTTTCCGGTCACCGTCGCAAGACGGTTTCGGGGGGCGCATCGACAGACGGCAAAGCCGCAGCGATTGCGCCAACGTAAAAGCGCCACGAGGGCGCTTTTTTCTTTTGTGCGACGGGTTTCGTCCATGGCGCGCGCCATGCGGCGGACGTGCATCGCGCGCGCCGCATGTCCTACGCGCCTTCGTCGGCCTGCAGCGCGCCGGGCGCCACCACGTCGACGCCGGCGGCCTCGAGCGCCGCGCGGATCCGCTTCGCGAACGCCAGCGCATGCGGCCCGTCGCCGTGCAGGCAGACGGTCTGCGCGTTCAGCGGCACCCATTCGCCGCTCAAAGCCCGCACCTGCCGGTTGCGCACCATGTCGAGCGTGCGCGCGAGCACCGCGTCTTCATCGTCGATCAGCGCGCCGGGCTGGCTGCGCGGCACGAGCGAACCGTCCGCGCGGTAGCCGCGATCGGCGAACACTTCCTCCACCGCGGCGAGCCCGGCATGCCGCGCGGCCGCGACGAACACGCTGTTCGCGAGCCCGAACACCGCGAGCGACGGATCGAAATCGTGGATCGCGGACACCACCGCATCGGCGATCATCGGGTCGCGCGCGGCCTGGTTGTACAGCGCGCCGTGCGGTTTCACGTGCGCGATGCGCCCGCCTTCGGCCTGTGCGATCGCCGACAGCGCGCCGAGCTGGTACAGCACGCCGGCATAGATGTCGCCGGCCGGCAACTGCATTTCCTTGCGGCCGAAATTCTCCGGATCGTGAAAGCTCGGGTGCGCGCCGATCGACACGCCTTTCTGCACGGCCCAGCGCACGCAGTCGCGCATCGCATTGGCGCCGCCCGCGTGCCAGCCGCATGCGATGTTCGCCGACGTGACGAGGTCGAGCAGCGCCTCGTCCGATCCGCATCCTTCGCCGAGATCGGCATTCAGATCGATTTCCATGATGTTCCTCGTCCACTGATTGCGTGGCGCGTCTTCCGTACGGCTTCCGCCATTGTCACGCCGCGCGCGATTGGGCGCGGCGGCGCGCTTCCTCGCGCAGGTCGATCGCGACGTCGATCTGCCGCAGATAGGCACGTTCTGCGGTCAGGGCGGCGCGCGCGGCGTCGGGTGTGGTGCGCACGAAGCGGATCGGCAGGTTGAGCCGCGCCTGCGCGAGTTTCCACAGGTCGGCGCGGATCACCGTGCCGATCTTCGGGTAGCCGCCGGTGGTCTGCGCGTCGTGCATCAGCACGATCGGCTGGCCGTTCGGCGGCACCTGGATCGTGCCGGGCAGCACCGCGTGCGACAGCAGCTCGACCGGCCGCTCGCGCATGAGCTCGGCGCCGGCGAGGCGATAGCCCATCCGGTTGCTGTTCGCGGTGACGAGCCATTCCTCGTCCCAGAACGCCTGCTGCGAATCGGCGGCGAACGACGCGTAGTCGGGGCCCGGCAGCACGCGCACGGGCATCGCCCACGGCGCGTGCGCATGCGCATGCGCGGGGCGGTGGCGGCGCGGCGGCTCGTCGACCCGCGCGAATGCGCACCACGCGGGCGCCTTGACGCCGAATTCGGGCGCGTCGGGCGCGAGGCAGCCCGCGCCGGCCGGTGGCACACCGACCGGGAGCCGATCGCCGTCACGCAGCGTGCGGCCGGCGAGGCCGCCGAAGCGCGACGCGAGATCGGTGCTGCGCGAGCCGAGCATCGGCAGCACGTCGATGCCGCCCGCGATGCACAGGTAGCCGCGCATCCCGCGTTTCGCGGCCGGCAGCACCAGCGTCTGGCCGGCTTCGACCGGCAGGCTCCACCACGAATACACGCGCCGGCCGTCGAGCGTCGCGCCGAACTCGGTGCCGGTGATCGCGATGCGGGTGGCGCGCGTGAAGCGGAAGGCGGCCGGGCCGATCGTGATCTCGACGGCCGCCGCGTCGGGGCGGTTGCCGACGAGCCGGTTGCCGACCTCGAGCGCGAGGCCGTCGAGCGCGCCGCCCTGCGCGACGCCGAGATGGCGCGTGCCGTGGCGCCCGAGATCCTGCACGGTCGACAGCGGGCCGGCCCGCACCACCTCGATGGTGCCCGGTGCGTTGCTCTGGGTCATCGTGCGTCGACTCCCGCAATGGTGAAGCGCACGCGATCGCCGGGCAGCAGCAGCGTCGGCTGCGGCCGCGCCGGATCGAACAGCACGAGCGACGTGCGGCCGATCAGTTGCCAGCCGCCGGGCGACGTGGCCGGGTAGATGCCCGTCTGCGCGCCGCCGATGCCGACCGAGCCGGCCGGCACCTCGAGGCGCGGCGCCGCGCGGCGCGGCGTGTGCAGCGATGCGTCGAGGCCGCCGAGATACGCGAAGCCCGGCTGGAAGCCGACGAAGAACACGACGTATTCGCCGGCAACATGGCGCGCGACGACCTCGTCGGCCGACAGGCCCGTGTGTGCGGCGACGGCCGCCAGATCGGGACCGGCGGCACCGCCGTACTCGACCGGGATCTCGACCTCGCGACCGTCCGCGTGCTCGACGTCGGCCGTCTCCCACGCGTCGAGCAGCGCCGGCGTGAGCGAGCCGGCCGTCGTGGCGAGCGCGTCGAATACGATGGTCAGGTTGTTCATGCCCGGCACGACGTCGATCACGTCGGGCCACGCGCGCGCGGCCGCGGCGACGGCCCAGACGCGGCGCTGGCAATCGAGCGTGGCGGGCGGCGGCACCTCGCAGACGAGGGCGGCATCGCCGAGCGGATAAATGCGGGGTTGCGTCATCGGACTGGCACGGTTCGGACGGCAATGTTAATGCACATTGTCAATAAGATATCGATAACTTCTCAATAAGCGTTTTCGCCTAGCCCGTATTCCGGGGCTTCTGTCGTACACTCGGCACACCCTGACATCCTGCTTGCGCCGCCTTTCCATGAAGCGTCCTCCGACCAAGATCGTGTCATCCGAACACCTCGTTTCCGATTCGAGCGCGGAGCTGTCGGAGCTCGAATACGGGCTCATCATGGCCGGCAATGCGTTCAACCGCTGGATGGTGCGCTGCATGTCGGCGGCCGGCGCGAAGGACATGACGGCGGTCGAGGTGTCGCTGCTGCATCACGTCAGCCATCGCGAACGCAAGAAGAAGCTCGCCGACATCTGCTTCGTGCTCAATATCGAGGATACGCACGTCGCGACCTATGCGCTGAAAAAACTGATCGCGCGCGGCTATGTGAAGAGCGAGAAGAACGGCAAGGAAGTGTTCTTCTTCGCGACCGACGCGGGCCGCGACCTGTGCCTGAAGTATCGCGAGGTGCGCGAGCACTGCCTGATCGAGACGCTGAAGGACAGCGGGCTCACCAACGCGCAGATCGGCGACGCGGCGCAGTTGCTGCGCCACGCATCGGGCCTCTACGACACGGCCGCGCGCGCGGCGGCGTCGCTGTAAACGATTGCGGAAAGGGTGGCGCGCGGCGCTGCGCTGACGGGCGTGCGACGACGGCCGTGGCGCCGCGCGCCGCGTCATCCGGCGGCCGGGTAGAGCGCGCCGTCGGTCACGATCCAGCGCAGCGCGAGATCGTGCGCTTCGGCCGGCAGCGCCTCGACGCGGCACGCTTCATACGCGATGCCGACCGTCACGGGCAGCGTGCCGCCCGGCCACGCGGCGAGCGTGCGGTCGTAGTAGCCGCCGCCGTAGCCGAGCCGGTAGCGCTGCGGATCGAATCCCAGACAGGGGATCAGCAGCAGGTCGGGCACGACGACGATTCCCGCCGCCGGTTCCGGAATCCGGTGATGACCTTCGCGCATCGGCGTGTGCGCGTCCCACGCATGGAACGCGAGCGGCGTGTGCCGCTCGCCGATCACGGGCAGCGCGGCGCGCCGGCCGGCGCCTGCCGCACACCACGCGAGCACCGCGTCGCGCGCATCGAATTCGCCCGGCAGCGGCCAGTAGAACCCGACCGTGCGCGGTGCGAGCCGGTCGAGGAGCGTGCGCAGCCGCGCGTCGAGCGCGGCGTTCGCGGCGGGCTGCGAGGCGGCGTCGCGCCGCGCGCCGGACAGCGTTTTGCGCAGTGCAACCTTCGGGTTCGGCACAGGGTTGCGTGCTATGCTTTCGCTCAATTCGTGCTCCATTCATAACGATGTCGAACAGCCTTTTCCGAGTATATCGCGCGGTTGCGCTGACACTGTCGGCCGCCGCGCTCGTCGCGGGTACGGCCGCGTGTGCCGCACCGGGCGACGACACGGTCGCCGGGGATGACCAGGTCTTCGTGCAGCTTCGCGAAGCCGCGCGCCGCAACGACGCCGCGAAAGCCGCGCAGCTCGCGTCGATGATCCCGAACTATCCGGTCCCGTCCTACGTCGAGTATTTCCAGATCAAGCCGCAGCTGTTCGATTCGACCGGCCGCGCGCGCGTCGATGCGCCGGACGCGCCCGTGCAGTCGTTCCTGCAGCGCTACGACGGCCAGGCGATCGCCGACCGCCTGCGCAACGACTACCTGCTCGTGCTCGGCGCGCGCCACGACTGGCGCAGCTTCGACGATCAATACAAGCGCTTCGTGCTCGACGACGATACGCAGGTCAAGTGCTACGCGCTCGAATCGCGCGCGGCGCGCGGCGAGAACGTCGCCGAAGCGGCGCGCGCGCTGCTCGTCGAGCCGAAGAGTTACGGCGACGCGTGCGTCGACCTGATCACCGCGCTCACGGTCAACCAGCAGTTCACGAACGACGACGTGTGGCAGCAGGCGCGCCTCGCGTACGAGCAGAACTACACGACGCTCGGCGGCAAGATCGTCGACGCGCTCGGCGCGCGCCCGGTCGGCTTCGACCAGGCGACGAGCGCGCCGCCGCTGTACCTCGCGCGCGGCGTCGGCCCCGATGCGGCGTCGCACCAGCTCGCGCTGATCGCGCTCGGCCGCATGGCGCGCAACGATCCGGACGCGGCGGCCGGGATGCTGACGTCGGTCGCCGGCTCGCTCACGAAGCAGGAACAGGCGATCGCGTGGGGCGCGATCGGTTACCAGGGCGCGATCAAGCGCTCGGCGCTGGCGTCGGTCTGGTACGCGAAATCCGCGAATGCGCCGCTGTCGAACCCGGGCTACGAATGGCGCACGCGCGCCGCGCTGCTCGCCGGCAACTGGCCGATGGTGCGCTGGTCGATCGAGCAGATGCCGCCGTCGCTGCGCGACGATCCGGCGTGGATCTACTGGCATGCGCGCGCGCTCAAGCAGAGCGGCGACACGCTGCAGGCGAACCAGGAATTCGAGCAGGTCGCGGGGCAGTTCAACTTCTACGGGCAGCTCGCCGGCGAAGAGCTCGGCCAGCGCACGACGATCCCGCCGCGCACGAAGGTGAGCGACGCCGAGATCGACGCGATGAGCAAGATTCCGGGCTTCGCGCTCGCGCAGCGCTTCTACGGGCTGAACCTGCGCCTCGAAGGCAACCGCGAATGGAACTGGCCGCTGCGCGGGATGACCGATCGCCAGTTGCTCGCGGCCGCCGAATACGGCAAGCGCGTCGAGCTGCTCGACCGCACGGTCAACACGGCCGATCGCACGAAGGCCGAGCACGACTTCACGCTGCGCTACCCGTCGCCGTACCGCACTATCGTCGAGCGCTACGCGCAATCGACGGGCCTCGACGTCGAATGGGCGTACGGGCTGATCCGCCAGGAATCGCGCTTCATCACGAGCGCGCGTTCGTCGGTGGGCGCGGGCGGCCTGATGCAGCTGATGCCGGCGACCGCCCAGATGGTCGCGAAGAAGCTCGGCATGGGCGCGATCACGCGTGCGCAGATGCACGACATCGACACCAACATCCAGCTCGGCACCTGGTATCTGGCGGACATCTTCAACAACTTCGACAGCTCGCCGGTGCTGGCCACCGCCGGCTACAACGCGGGCCCGGGCCGGCCGCGCCAGTGGCGCCAGGTGTTGACGCAGCCGATCGAAGGCGCGATCTTTGCAGAGACGATTCCGTTCAACGAGACGCGCGACTACGTGAAGAACGTGCTGTCGAATACCGTCTACTACGCGGCGCTCTTCGAGGGCAAACCGCAGTCGTTGAAGAAACGTCTAGGCATGATCTCGCCCTGATCCGCAATCTTCACACTGCCGCGCGAGACGCGGCAGTGTTCTTTTGAGGAGCCGAACATGGATCGCCAGACCGTCGCGCTGCTGGGCGGCACCGGCTTCATCGGCAGCCGGCTCGTGAATGCGCTGATCGACGCCGGCAAGCACGTACGGATCGGCACGCGGCGGCGCGACCACGCGCGCCACCTGCAGATGCTGCCGGTCGAGATCGTCGAGCTTGAAGCGCTCGATACGCGCACGCTTGCGCGCTTCGTCGCCGGCGCGCAAGCGGCGATCAATCTGGTCGGCGTGCTGCACGGCGGCCGCGGCACGCCGTACGGGCCCGGCTTCGAGCGCGCGCACGTCGCGCTGCCGGCCGCGCTCGCAAGTGCGTGCACCGAGGTCGGCGTGCGGCGCCTGCTGCACATGAGCGCGCTCGGCGCCGATTCGCGCGGCGCGAGCATGTACCAGCGCTCGAAGGGCGACGGCGAGGCCGCGCTGCATGCGATCGCGGCGACCGATTCGCTCGCGCTGACGATCTTCCGCCCGTCGGTCGTGTTCGGCCCCGGCGACGCATTCCTCAACACGTTCGCGAACCTGCAGCGCACGGTGCCGGTGCTGCCGCTCGCGATGCCCGACGCGCGCTTCCAGCCGGTGTTCGTCGGCGATGTCGTGCGCGCGTTCGTCAACACGCTCGATCTCGCGGCCGCGCACGGCAAGACCTACGAGCTCGGCGGCCCGACCGTCTACACGCTCGAGCAGCTGGTGCGCTATTGCGGCACGCTGGTCGGCCGGCAGGCCCGTATCGTGCGGCTGCCCGACGCGCTCGCGCAGCTGCAGGCGCACGTGTTCGAATGGCTGCCCGGCGAACCGGTGCTCACGCGCGACAATCTCGCGTCGATGTCGGTGCCGAACGTGCTGTCGGGGCCGCTCGCGCCGGAACTCGGAATCTCGCCCGCGAGTCTCGAAAGCATTGCGCCCGCGTATCTCGGCAATGCCGCGGCGCGGTCGCGGTTCGACTGGTTCCGCTCGCGGCGGCGCTAGGCCCGGCCGGGGCGCCGCCGTCCAGCCGCTTCCTTTTCACCTTCGCGTTTTCCGGAACACCGTCATGAAACTCGTCATTGGAGACAAGAACTACTCGTCATGGTCGATGCGTCCGTGGCTGCTGCTCGCGCATTTCGGCATCCCGTTCGACGAGATCGCGGTCGAGCTGCGCCGCGACGACACGACCGCACGCATTCTCGAGTATTCGCCGTCCGGCAAGGTGCCGTGCCTGATCGACGACCACGGTGTCGCGATCTGGGATTCGCTCGCGATCGCCGAGACGCTTGCCGAGCGTTATCCGCAGTTCCCGATGTGGCCGGCCGATCCGCTCGACCGCGCACATGCGCGCTGCGTCGCGGCCGAGATGCATGCGGGCTTCGCGGCGCTGCGCACGCAGATGGGCATGAACGTGCGCGCGTCGATGCCGGGGTGCGGCGCGACGCCCGACGCGCTCGCCGATGTCGCACGCATCGATGCGCTGTGGAGCGCGTGCCTCGAGGCGTCGGGCGGGCCGTTCCTGTTCGGCGAGTTCGGGATTGTCGACGCGATGTACGCGCCCGTCGTGATGCGCTTCAACACGTACGCGCCGGGCCTGTCGCCGGAAGCGGCCGGCTACGCGGCGCGCGTGACGGCGCTGCCGGCCGTCCAGCGCTGGATCGACGCGGCGCGCCGCGAAACGACCGTGATCGCCGACTACGAGCCGACGCGATGAATATCTACGCGGTAGGCGGTGCGATCCGCGACGAATTGCTCGGCGTACCCGTGCAGGACCGCGACTACGTGGTGGTCGGGGCGACGCCCGAGCAGATGGCCGCGCAGGGCTTCCGGCCGGTCGGCAAGGATTTCCCGGTGTTCCTGCATCCGCACACGCAGGAGGAATACGCGCTGGCGCGCACCGAGCGCAAGACGGCAGCCGGTTATCACGGCTTCCAGTTCCATTACGCGCCGGACGTGACGCTCGACGAGGATCTCGCGCGGCGCGACCTGACGATCAACGCGATGGCGCGCGAGGTGAGCCCGGAGGGCGCGCTGGTCGGGCCCGTGATCGATCCGTTCGACGGGCAGGCCGACCTGCGCGCGCGGGTGTTCCGGCACGTGAGCGACGCGTTCGTCGAGGATCCGGTGCGGATCCTGCGGATTGCGCGCTTCGCCGCGCGGTTCGCGGATTTTACGGTCGCCGACGAAACGCTCGCGCTGATGCGGCGGATGGTCGACGCGGGCGAGGTCGACGCGCTGGTGCCCGAACGCGTGTGGCAGGAAATCGCGCGCGGGCTGATGGAGGCGAAGCCGTCGCGGATGTTCGCGGTGCTGCGCGAGTGCGGCGCGCTCGCGCGCATCCTGCCCGAGGTCGATGCGCTGTGGGGCGTGCCGCAGCGCGCCGACTACCACCCGGAAGTCGATACGGGCGTGCACGTGATGATGGTCGTCGACTATGCGGCGAAGCAGGGTTATTCGCTGCCGGTGCGCTTCGCGGCGCTCACGCACGATCTCGGCAAGGCGACGACGCCGGCGGACGTGCTGCCGCGCCACGTCGGCCACGAGGGGCGCAGCGTCGACCTGCTGAAGCCGCTGTGCGAGCGGCTGCGCGTGCCGAACGAATGCCGCGATCTCGCGCTCGTGGTCGCGCGCGAGCACGGCAACCTGCATCGCGTGATGGAGATGGGCGCGGCCGCGCTGGTGCGGCTGTTCGAGCGCAGCGACGCGCTGCGCAAGCCGGCCCGTTTCGCCGAGATGCTGCAGGCCTGCGAAGCGGATGCGCGCGGGCGGCTCGGGCTCGACACGCAGCCGTATCCGCAGGCCGAGCGGCTGCGCGTCGCGCTCGCGGCCGCGCGCAGCGTCGATGCCGGCGCGATCGCGCGCGGCATCGGCACCGAGGCGGAGAAGATCAGGGAGGCCGTGCATCGCGCGCGGATCCAGGCCGTCGCGCAGGCGCTCGCGATCGGCGAATAGCGCGGGGATGGCACGGGCGGGCAGCGCGCGCCCGCCAGCCGTTACGGTTTCTTGCGTGCGGTTGCCTTGCGCGCCGGGGTGGCGGCAGCCGGGCGTTTGCCGGCCGATGCGCGCTGCTTCGCGGCAGCCTTCTGTTCCGCCGCGCTGGCCGGCCGTGCCGGATCGGCATCGCGGCCGCGTTTCGGCGCCGGTTCGCGGCGGCTCACACGCGGTTCGCCCGGCGCAGTGCGCACGACGGGCGCGGGCTGCCTGATTTCCATCGTCGCGGACACGAATTCGGCGCAACTGTCGTCGAACAGCGGCAGCGTGCTGACCGCGATCAGTTCGGCAGGCCCGTCGCCCACGTTGGCGACGCGATGCCGCTTGCGCGCGTCGAAGTGCAGCGAGTCGCCGGGCGCCAGCGGGTAATCCTTCTTGCCGACCGTGTAGCAGATGCGGCCGGTCAGCACGTAGACGAATTCGTCGCCGCCGTGCGCTACCCATTCCGAGCGGTAGCCTTCCATCATCTGCACCTTGACCGCGTTGATCTGGCTGCCGTCGAAGGTCGTGGAGAGCCGTTCGTACCACTGCGACGCGCTGTCGACCGCGTACGGTTCGCGGCTGCCTTCATGCGAATCGGGCTGCGCCTGGCGCGGCTGGTCGATCAGCGCGCCGAGCGGCACGCCCAGCGCCTTCGCGACGTTGACGAGCGACGACAGCGAGATGCCCGTGAGATGGCGCTCGACCTGCGACAGGAACCCGACCGACAGCTTCGCTTCGGTCGCGACTTCCAGCAGCGTCTTCTTCGCTTCCCGGCGCAGGCGGCGAATGCGCTGGCCGATACGCATGATGTCTGAATCCATGAATCTCTTTCGTGGCAACGAGTCGGGAGGCGAGCGGAGGGGCGGTGCGGTCGCCGGGACATCGCTTTCCGCGCATCGCACGAAGCACGGCCGTCGGGACGACGATGCCGGCGCATTGTACCGCGCGGTATCGCCGGGCGACGCCGCGTCGCGCACGCCTGCGGGGACGTGCCGCCGATTTTAGTCCTACGAAAATTTTAGCTTGACCTCAATTTCAGCCTGCTCTAGATTCTGTCGCGCGTATCAAACAAAGTTAAGTGAGACAAAAATTCCCGCGGGCCTGCCGCTGGCACGACACGGCGGCCCGGCGACGCGCAGTGCCGCGCGTCGTTCGCGCAGCGGCGCCGTGTCGCGTCACGCCTGCTTCAGGCAGGCGCCCCGCCGCGTCACGCCGCCGACCGCCGACAACAATGAATAACGTGGGCATCCGATGATCGATCGACTGAAATACAGTTTCTCCGGCCTTCCTCCGTACGACGCGTCCGTCGTCGATACGCAGGCTGCCCTGTCGCGCCTGCTCGACACCAGGCGGCTCGACGCGGTGGTGGTCACGTCGCAGGACGAATACGTCACCGAGTACCTGCCGCGCGGCAATAACCCGCGCTACGCGCTGTCGGGCTTCGACGGCTCGGCCGGCTGCGGGATCTTCCTGAGCGCGGCGACCGCGCAGGCGCTCGGCCTGCCGCCGTTCGTGCTGTTCGTCGACGGTCGTTATCACCTGCAGGCCGAGCAGCAGTGCGATCCGGCGCGCGTGCGCATCGAGAAGCTCGGGATGACCGTGACGATCTGGCAGGCGATGGCCGACTGGCTGGTCGCGCACGCGAGCCGGCTCGCGCGGGTCGGCTACGACGGGTTGCGGATCAGCGTCGCGCAGCGCGACCGGCTGCTCGAGCAGACGCAGGCCGCGGTGCTCGACTGGACGAGCCTCGCCGATCGCGAGATCGACCGCGCGATCGCGCTGCCGGGCTGGGTCGTCGAGCGGCCGATCTTCGAGCTGCCGGAATCGATGACGGGCCTGAGCGTCGCGCAGAACCTCGACACGCTGAACCGCAAGCTCGCCGCGCATACCGGCGCCGCCGACGGCAAGACCGCGTTCTTCACCTGCGCGTCGGACGATCTCGCGTATCTGCTGAACAGCCGCGGTTATCACATCCCGAATGCGTCGTCGCATCTCGGCTTCCTGTTCGCGGTCGGCGGGGAGGTCGCGCTGTTCCTGCCGGAAGGCTGCGACCGCTGCGAAGTCACGCTCGCGTCGTATCCGGCGCTGCACGTGATCCGGCGCGACGTCGCGGCGCTCGAGCGCTTGCTCGCGCAGTTCGCGGTCGAGCACGTGTGCTACGGCTTCGAATCGGTGAACTGCGCGCTCGTCGATGCGGTGAGCCGCGTATGGCCGCAGGCGCGCCATGCCGACTTGAATCCGGTCGAGGCGATGCGGGCCGCGAAGACGCCGGCGGTGCTCGACCGGTTCCGCGACGCGTTCGCGCGCAGCTCCGCGGCGATCGCCGAGACGATGCGCTGGGCGAAGACCGGCGAGCCGGGCGCGCGCCACACCGAATACGACCTGGCGCGCACGATCAACGACGCGTACGGCGCACGCTCGGCGGTCGCGCTGACGTTTCCGTCGATCGCGGCGAACGGCGCGAACAGCGCGTTTGCGCACTACACGGCGGCGAGCGCCGATGTCGAGCTGACGGAAGGCGAACTCGTGCTGCTCGACAGCGGCGCGTACTACGAAGCCGGTTTCGCGACCGACTGCACGCGCGTCGTGCTGCGCCGCACCCGTGCAGATACGGTCGCGCAGCCGTGGCAGCGCGAGATCTACACGGTCGCGCTGAAGGCCTGCATCAAGGGGCTCGTCACGCGCTACCCGGGCACGGCGACGGGCGGCGACGTCGATGCGCTCGTGCGGCAGGTGTGCCGCGATCATGGTCACGATTTCGGCCACGGCACCGGGCACGGCGTCGGCATTCACGTGCACGAGGGCGGCGTGCGCTTCGCGCCGGGCGCGAAGTACGGGCTGGTGCCGAATGCGGTGATTTCGGTCGAGCCGGGCATCTACGTGGAGGGCAAGGGCGGCGTGCGGATCGAGAACATCGTGATCATCCGGCAGGATGAAGCGCAGCCGGACACGGTAACGTTCGAGAACATCGTGACGGTCGGCTACGACTGGGACCTGATCGATCTCGACCTGCTGGACGACGACGAGCGCGCGTACCTGCGCGACTACGAGCAGCTGTGTGTGGCGCGCGGCACGCAGGTGACGGCGTGCCCGTTGCTGTAGGCGGCGCCGGCGTGGGCGGCGTCGGCCGCCCGCTTTCCATTGGTCATCGATGACCGATCACCGGATCCGGATCCGGATTCATTTCAATCCAGCAACCGCGCGCGCACGAACGGCGTGATCCGCTCGGCGAGCCACGCGTGCGTGCGTGTCGTCGGGTGCAGCGTGTCCCAGAACACGAAGCGCGCCGGGTCGCGGCAGTCCGCGCGCGGCGTCTGCGCGGCCAGGTAGGTGAACGACGACGGTTTCGGGATGTCGAGGCACGGCCGCTTCGCCTCGTCGAAACCGTATTGCGCGGGGTGGCTCAGCAGATCGTCGAACGGCGCGTACGCGTCGAACACCTCGAGCCGCAGCGTCGCGCCGTAGCGGGCGCGCACGGCGGCCGCCGCGTCGGCGAGCCGCCGGTTGTAGTCCCTGACCTGCGCGGCGACGCTGGCGGTGTCGGTGCGCGTCGCGAACACCGGCGCGCGCGACACGTCCGGCAGTGTGACGAGCAGGATGCGCGTCGCTCCGGCCGCGGCGAGCCGCTCGAGGCTGTCGCGCACCGCGTTCGCCGCCTGCTCGGGCGTGCGGCCGTAGTTCACGAGATCGTTGCCGCCCGCAAACACCGCGAACAGCGTATTGGCGGGCCGGTAGTCCGGCGCGCGATCCATGTATTCGCGCCAGGAGTCGATCTGCTGCACGAGGCCCGGCACGACGAGGTGCTGGTCGGTCGCCGCCCCGCCGATCGCCCAGTTGTAGAACGGCAGCCGCAGCGCGTTCGCGACGTATTCGGCCCACACCGGCCCGTTGCTGAAGCGTCCGGCGTGCCAGCTCGTGCCGTTCGGCAGCTTCCACTGGCTCGCGTTGAACATGTTCTGGGTGTCGGACAGGCTGTCGCCGAACACGATCAGCTTGTTGACCCGCGCGTCCTGCTGCGCGGCGTCGATCGTCCAGACCGTGTAGTTGAACGACAGCGCGTTGTTCGCCGCGACCGCCTGCGTCAGGTTCGCGCGGATGCCGCGCGCGGCGAGCGTCTGGCGGCAGACGTCGGCGAGCGTGTCCTGCGCCGTCGTGCTGTAGAACATGTTCTTCCACTGCGTGACGCCGTCCGCCCACCAGTAGCCGGGAACGCGATACCAGTCGCCGCCCGCCGGATTGCGCGCCCACTCGTAGGTTGCCTCGGGCTTGAGCGGATCGTCGCTGATCCGGTACCAGCAGCGCAGATAGGTGTAGGTGTCGCTGCCGCGCGACGCGGCGCGCGGCGCTGCGCCGGGCGGTGCCGAAACCGGTGCCGCGAGCGGGCCGGCCGGCGACAGCGACATGTCGCCGGTCGGCGTCGGCAGCGGGGCCGGGGCGGCCGGCGCGAGCGGCGCGGTGGACGCCAGTGCGGCGCCGAGCGTGGCGACGGCGGCCAGACGGCGCGCGGATTCAAAACGGGAATGATGCATCGATGCCCTCCGATCTGTTGTTGTTGGATCAGGCAGCGCGGCTGCGCTGCCGCGTATCGGGGGGACGGTTGCGCCGGGTTGGAGCCCAGTCTGTCGAGGCGGAATTCGGGGTGAAGCGGGTGGGGCGGCGGGCCGGGACGCGGGCCGCCGACCGCCGCGGGGCGTCAGCGCATCAGCGCCGATACGCGCCCGTCGGGGCCGTAGACGCCGGCCGGCGCGGGGGCCGAGCGCAGCACCGCGAGTGCGCGCTCGTTGTAGTCCATCCGGATCCGGATCAGCATCCCGTTGTTCGCGTTGGCCTGGCGCGCGCGTTCGGCGGCCTGCTGCAGCAACTGCCAGCGGCCGGCGAGGCGTGCATCGCGCTCGGCGGCCTGGTCCATCCCTTTCTTGCCCGACGCAAAGCCGAGCGCGGACAACTGCGTGTCGCGCGTGCGCTCGAGCTGCGCGAGCCGGTCGATCAGCTCGCTCTTCTTCTCGACGATCCCGGGCAGCATGTCGAGCGGCTCGGGCGTCGTCAGCGCCTTTTCTTCATAGGCGAGCAGGGACGCGAACGCTTCGACCGTCGCGTGTTCGTCGTTGACCGTGGCCAGCAGCTCTTCTCTCATCGCGTCATGCTCGTCGCGCCGGCGCGCGGGGTGCGGCGTGCCGGCAAACCGGGGGACCGGCCGCGAGGCGACCGGCTCAGCTGCCCTGCGGGCGCTGCTGCTGCAGCAGCTCGCGGGCGGTATTCAATACGCCGTCGGCAATCTTGCTCGCGTCGATCGTCAGCGTGCCGTTGTTCAGCGCTTCCTTGATCGACTGGACCAGGCCCGTGTCGATATCGCCGTTGCCGGACGCGGCTACCGAGCGCAACTGGCCGGACAGACCCGACAGGTTCACGGTCGTGTCGCCGCCGGTCGATCCTGCGTCGGCCGCCTGCGCGGACGACGACTGGGCCGCGCCGGATTGCGCACGGGTCGCACCGTTGCCGGTCGGCGCGAGGGGGCTCGGGTTCGGAGTGGAATCGATCTTCACGATGGGTTTCCTGTACGGTTTGACCCAGATAACGGCCGGGTCGGCCCGAACTTTAGCATCGTGAGCCCGAAATTCTCCGAATAAACAATTCTTTGCAATCTTGCGGCGGTATCCGCCCCTACAGCGGAATTTCCACGGTGCCGGCGTCCTTGACGATCGCCGTGACGATCTGGCCCGCCGCCATTCGCACCCGCACCGACTGGCCGGGCGCCGCATTCGCGAGCACGCTGCCCTCGGCCGAAATCGTGAAACCGGGGCCGGCTGCGACGACCCGCACCGTCTGGCCGGCCGACACCGACGCCGCGCTTTTCAGCATGTCCTGCCGCAGCGGCAGCCCGGCCGAGATGCGCGCGAGCGCGGTCGAGCCGATCGCCTGCGCCGGATCGGTGATCACCGCGAGCGGCAGCACCGTCAGGTCGCCGTCGCGCGCGATCAGGTCGGCCGCGCCCAGCGGCTCGCCGGGCGCGATCTGGCGCGCGGCGACGTAATAGGTGGCCTGCACGGCGACCTTCGCCTGCAGGTAGACGGTCCACGGCCGCTCGCCCGCGCAGCGCACGCCGACCGTCGTGCGGCCCCACAGGCGCGCGCCGGTCGGCAGAAACGGCTCGAGCGTCGTGCACGCGGCGAGCCCGCGCGGAAACGCAGTCGTGACCGTCGCGGTGGTCTTGCCGGGCAGGCCGGCGATCTGCTGCTGCAGGAACGCGAGGGCCGCGCGCCGGATCGAGTCGGGGTCCTGCTGGCCGGGCGGCGTCGCGGCGGCCGCCTGGGCCGGGTTGGCGGATGCCGCCGGCGCGCGCGGCGCCGGCGCGGCTGACGCGGCGCGGGCCGCCGCCAGGCGCGCGGCGATGGCCTGCGGTGCCGGCCGCGCGGGATTCGACGCGGGCTCGGCCGTACCGGCGACGACCGTCGCGATGGCGTTGGGATCGGCGGCGCGCGGTGCGCCGTAACCGGCGTTCGCGCGAGCGTCTGCGTAGACGCGGGCAGGCGCGACTGCCGGCGCGGGCGGCGGCGGGACGGTCGTCACGACCATCGCGCCGGACGGTTGCGCCGCGTAGCCGGCAGCGGCAGTGCCGGCCGCAGCGGCTGTACCGGCTGTACCAGCCGAGCCGGCCGCCGCACGTCCGGCGTCCGGCGCGATGCCCGCACTCGAAGCCATTCCCGCATTCCCGCCGAACTGCCCGCCGCTCGCCGCATTGGCGTGCGCGAGCGCGGTTTCGGCCGTCTCGCCGCGTCCGGGAATCACGATCATCCCGTCGTCCGCGTGCGCGGCCGGTGCGGCGATCCACAGCGCCGCGGCGAGCGCGAACGCACGCCGGACGTGCGTGAGCCGCCCGTTCCTGCCGCGAAGTGCGCTGTCCGTCATCGCCGTGTCCTTGATGCGTTGATCCGATTCGCATTCTAGGGAGCGGGGCCGCCGCGCAAACGATGAATAGAGGGGGGCTTTGCCGCGTTATTCGCCCGATTGCCGGTTGCGTGCGGCGCCTACCATCGCTGTCATGGAAAAAAGCCTCTCGAGTCGCCATCCGGCGCGAGGGGCGTGCAGCGCTTCATACGGAGAGACGCACACATGCTGGACAAACTCGATGCGGAATTCGCGTTCGGCCGACAGGCGCTCGACGTGCGCGCCTACCGGCAGGAACTGCTGTCGTCGAACGTCGCGAACGCCGACACGCCCGGCTACCAGGCCCGCGACGTCGATTTCGCGTCGACGCTCGCGCGCTCGCTGAAGCAGACGAGCGGCGGCCTCGCGCCGAGCAACGCCGCGCAACTGCCGATGGCGCAGCCGGCCGGCGTGACGAGCGGCATGTCGATGGTGTCGACGGCGGCGGGCCACATGGCCGGCACCGCGAAGCTGATCCCGACGGGCGGCCCGGCGGACGACTACGGCCGCGCGCAGTACCGGATGCCGCTGCAGCCGTCGCTCGACGGCAACACGGTCGATCTCGACGTCGAGCGCGTGCAGTTCGCGAACAACGCGCTGCACTACGAAACCGGGATGACCGTGATGACCCAGCAGATCAAGGCCATGATCGCCGCGATCTCGACGAACTCGTAAGCGCGCCGCTTCCGAACCCGCGCACCAGTACAAGGAGCCTCCATGCCTTCGTTGATGAACATCTTCGGCGTCGCCGGTTCGGCGCTGTCCGCGCAATCGCAGCGCCTGAACGTCACCGCGTCGAACCTCGCGAACGCCGACAGCGCCACCGGCCCCGACGGCAAGCCGTACAAGGCCAAGCAGGTCGTGTTCGCGACCGACCCGATGGGCGGCGCGCGCACCGCGTCCGGCCAGGGCGTGGGCGGTGTGCGCGTGACGAAGGTGATGGACGACCCGTCGCCGATGAAGTCGACCTACGACCCGGCGAACCCGGCCGCGGACGCGAACGGCTACGTGCAGATGCCGAATGTCGACCCGGTGCAGGAGATGGTGAACATGATCTCGGCGTCGCGCTCGTACCAGGCCAACGTCGAGACGCTGAACACCGCGAAGACGCTGATGCTCAAGACGCTGACGATCGGCTCGTGAGCCGCGCGCCGACCGACCTTACAGATCCGACAGTTTCGATACAAGGCCACCCAGGATGACTTCCTCCAGCACGACGATCGGCGGCAACGGCACGAACGTGTCGACCCTGCCGACCGACACGATGAACACCAACAAAGTGTCGTCGACCAACGGCACGTCGGCGAGCGACCTGCAGGCGACGTTCCTGAAGCTGCTCGTCACGCAGTTGCAGAACCAGGATCCGACGAGCCCGGTCGACAGCTCGC
>JAJJMA010187034.1:0-18212 GCA_023529015.1 Papaver nudicaule | reverse complement strand
TTCCACACTTGCACTTTCAGAGTTAAGAAACTAGAGAAATATATAGGCATAGCTATATTGTTGAAACTTGTTTGAATCTTTTTGAAACATGAAAGTTAACTGGCTGTTCTTGGATATATCTGTGAATAGAACATGGATGCTTTTTCTTGAAAATTTCTGTGAATGGAAATGAATTCTTGTTGTATTGAAACTGTTACAGGTGGCCTGTAATTTCTGTCTGAACCCAGGTTCCAGTTTGACCGATTTTGGCCCAGTTCGACCAATTTTGACATGATAATGACCAATTTTGACTAGGCCAAATGCTCTTGCAACATTTTTTTTATTGTGGACCAAAAAAATAATAACTGAAAATGTATGTTGCAATTTCAAAAACCGGAACCTAGGAAACCTGGGCTAGACACTGTCTGGCCGTTCTAATGATTTATGGTTCTATAGTCGCAACAGTTTCTACGTGTTTCAATTTTTTAAATTCGCAACTACTGCTACGTGTTGCTAGGACAGTTGCGTCATCAAATCCGCAACAGGGCATAAGCATTTGCGAAAAACTGAAACATGGCCTTTTGAAACTGCTAGTTGCAGTTTCAACCCCGAGTTGCAACATCCACTAGCTGTTGCATTCTGCTAAATATGGTGTAGTGTTTAGTCACGCCGGGTGAGTTTTTTTTTTTTTAATTGATGTAGATGTCGTATGGCTCGTTTCGTAATCTTATCTACTATTTTAGTTTCTCTCGTGTAGTCTTGAGTGCCCGACTCCTGTAGGGAAGTGCGGCTATGCGCTTACCCCCCCCCCCCCCCCGGTGGTGGTTGGGGATGGGGTTCTCCGGCTCTTGGACGGACATAGGAGGGATTAGTCACTTCCTTCCCTTTTGGTTTCTCCGGCTAATGGAGTCTCGGGAATAAATGTTCGCCCCTCGCCCCCGTTTTGTTTATTAGGTTCCCCGGTTCTTGGAGGGTCATATGAGGGAGTAGTCATTTCTTTCTCTTTTTGGTTTCTCCGGTTGATGGAGTTTTGGGAGGAAAATGTTCCCTTTTTTTTTATTAGGTTCTCCGGTTCGTGGAGGGTCATAGGAGGGATTGGTCACTCCCCCCCTCTTTCGGTTTCTCTGGATGATGGAGTCTTGGGGGAATGTTCACCCCTCTTTTTTTGTTATTAGATTCTCCGGTTCTCGGAGAGTCATGGAGGGATTAGTCGCTCCCCCCCCCTTTTTTTTTGTTTATTAGGTTCTCCGGTTCTTGGAGGATCATATGAGGGATTAGTCACTCCCTTTTTGTTTCTCCGGTTAATGGAGTCTTGGGAGGAAATGTTTACCCCCCTTTTTCTTGTTTATTAGGTTCTCCGGTTCTTGGAGGGTCATAGGAGGGATTAGTCGCTCCCCCCTCTTCTTTATATGTTCTTGACTTCGGGTGAGTTGGTCGCCTTTCTTTTGGCTAGAGTACGCCACATTTTCTTATGCAAACGAGGAAACTTGGGGTTTCTCTTTCTTTTCCCTTTTCCTGGGAAATCGAGACTCCTGCTCGCGGAGGATTGGTTGCTCGGGTCCCCCCTCATCGGTGAGGACCCTCTAGCATTTTTTTCAGACCCCTGCTCTCGGGGTAAGTTGTGAATCCGGGTGTTATATCATCTACCCGTTAGATGAAGAATTGTGCGTTCATTATTTTTCTCGTAAAATTTAATTTATTTCATTAATTGCTGGTTTTATTACACATAATAAGCCTTCAACCATGTACCATTGACCCTATCATTGCTCTTGTCTGGGATTGGTTTTCCGTCTAGCTGCTCGATTTTGTAAAAGCCGTAGTCCGACACCTCCGTTACCCGGAAGGGGCCTTCCAAATTTGGAGCAAATTTTCCCGCGCTTGCATCCCTTTGGACGTGCTGGACGATGGCTAATACCAAATCACCTTTAACAAATGACCTTGGCCTCACTTTCTGATTGTATGCCCTTGCCAGTCGTTCTCTGTATTGTTCTGAGTGAGCAGCGACGGCATCTATTTTCTCATCTAAACTGTCTATAGCTAAGAATCTTCTATCGTCCGGGACATTGAGCCCCGCCGCCGCCAATACTCTCGCGGACCCTAATGCCATTTCTGCCGGGAGTATTGCTTCTTCTCCATATACAAGGCTGTATGGTGAAGCGCCTGTGGATGTTCTCTTGGACGTTCTGTATGCCCATAGTGCCATTGGAAGCTCTTCGTTCCACTTCCTCTTGTTATCATATAAATTTCTGCTTAGAATTCGGAGGAGTGTTTTGTTTGTCGCCTCGGCCTGTTCGTTACCCTGAGGATGGTACGGGGTGGATGTTTTTTGCTTGATATATAATGAGGCTAGGAGGGCCTTGACATCGTTGTTTACGAAAGGTGTGTCGTTGTCAGAGATTATACACATGGGGATGTCGAATCTCGTGATGATGTGCTCTTTAATGAATTGAGCCATGACCTTCCCTTTAGTTTCTTTCAGCGGTATTGCCTCCACCCATTTGGTGAAGAGCTTCGTGGCTGTTATGATATACTCATGCTGCTTAGACGACTTGGGTGTGATAGGTCTGATGATATCTATTCCCCAACTATGAAAAGGCCAGGGGGTTACTATATTGTGCAGCGTTGTATGTGGTGCATGAATTACGTTTCCATGACGCTGGCATTCATCACATTTCTGCACATACTCCGCTGTGTCGTGCTCCATGGTTCACCAATAGAAACCAGCATCATAGATTTGGCTGTACAGTCTAGCTTTGCCCTGGTGTTCTCCGGCATGGGTTAGGTCCATGGCTTTACTTGGTTCTGCCGGGCCAAGACACTTGAGCATTTTCTGACTATAGCTTCTTCGGAATAGTTTGCCGTCGACAACTATGAATTTATTTGCTTTTCTGGTGATCCTCTTTCTGTTAGTTTGTTCACTTGGCAGAGTTCCACTCTGTAAATACTCCAGATAAGGGATACGCCAGTCCTTCTGGTCCTCTTCTACCACACAAATCTCGGCCGGTTGAGGAGCTTCCTGGCATCTTTCGCAATTGTCTTGCTTGTGATTTGCTTGTTTGATCAGGCTTGGCCAGTAGTATCCGGCTCTTTGTATTCTCCGGTACAGCGGGATGGACAACGCTAAACCCCACGCCTTTTCAAGTATGTGCTCCAGCACTTCCTTGGCCTCGTCTTGCCCAAGGCATCTGCATAAAGCTCCACCCGTGGAAGTGAAATATAAGCCTCCATTTATGATGGAATAAGCCTTAAGCTCTTTCCATGATAATTGTCTGTCCTCGGGGTCTTTCCGGAGATCTGCCAGAATTGGCCCTCGCCAGTCATTGGTCTCCTCTTGTATGAAGTCTTCGATCCATGAGAGTGGGGCTGTGCGTCTGATGACTGTACCGTTTCGGAATCGCCTTCTGTCATCTGTAAGCTAGAGGCCAGTGTGGCAAGAGCATCTGCGTGTCTGTTGGATGCCCTTGATTTATGCGAGATTGTGAAATGGCCAAAGTGTCTGATTAGTTTCTGGGCCTTGTCCCTGCATACCGCTAAACTGGGCTCTTTCACGTTAAACTCCCCTTCGATCTGCTGTGTGAGCAGTCTTGAGTCTCCGACCACAGCTAAGTTTCTTACCCCCATGTCTTTTGCTAATGCTAATCCGATAAGGAAGCTCTCGTACTCCGCCAGGTTATTGGTGCAGGGGTAATCGAGTTTGAACGCGTGAGATGTGAGTTTCCCATCCGGATCTAGGAATACTATGCCGGCTCCTCCATACGTTGTGTGAGATGATCCGTCCACAAACATTTGCCAAGGGCGTTCGTCCTCAACTTTCTCTAGAGCTGCTGCAACTTCTCCGGGAATATCAATGTGGATTTCCTGTGAGTCGCTTCCGGGGAAAGCTGCAAGCAGGTCTGCAATTGCTTGGCCGCGAACGCCTCTTGGGCGCACGGGTGTGAAGGAATATTCGATTAATTGAGTGCTCCATCGTACCATTCTTTCAGATAAAATTGGCTTGGTTGTCAAGTACACAACTAGGTTTGCCGCTGCCACTACGAAGTTCTTGTGCCCCAGAAGATAATGTCGCAGCTTTTGTGCCGCATATATCAGGGGTAAACAGGCTTTCTCGGCTGGTGAGTGTCGTAGCTCCGGTCCCTTGAGGGTTTTGCTTACGTAATAGATAGGTACGGGAAATTGCCCGTTACCTTCCCTTTCCTGTGTGAGTATTGCACCTATTGCCGTGTCCGTGTTAGCAAGATATAGGTAAAAGTGCTCTCCTTGTGCTGGTGGCCGTAGGACGTGCGGGTGTCTGAGGCATTCCTTGATCTTGTCCAGACCTAGTTTTTGTGGCTCACCCCATTCGAATTTCACATCGTTCTTTAACAATGGGAACATTGTCTGCAGGTGCTGCGCTAAACCCGGAATGAATCGGCGGACGTAGTTGATTCGTCCGATTAGGATTTGCAGCTCTTTGATCGTTGCGGGAGGCTTCATTGTTAGAATTGCTGATGCCTTGTCGCTATCCACCTCTATTCCTTTATCCGTGACGTGAAATCCGAGGAACTTTCCCGATGATACTCCAAAGAAGCATTTCGCCGGGTTCATTTTGAATCCGTATTCTCTGCATCGTTGAAAGATTTTTCTCAGGTTTCCTGTATGCTCATGTCTTTTCTTTGCCTTCACGACTATGTCATCCACGTAAATTTCTATGATGTGATGGTTCATATCGTGGAAGATGTGCGTCATGGCTCTTTGATATGTTGCTCCCGCATTTTTGAGTCCAAAGGGCATCACTACGTAATAAAAATTGCCAAGCGGAGTCGAAAATGCTGTTTTCTTAGCGTCAGATTCTTTCATCCGGATCTGGTTATACCCGCTATAGCCGTCCATGAATGAAAACATTTCGTGCCCGGTTGTGGCGTCTACTAACATGTCGATGTTGGGGAGGGGAAACTCGTCTTTAGGGCACGCTCTGTTCAAGTCTCTGAAATCAACACAACATCGTATTTTCCCATTCTTCTTTTTTACTGGAACGACATTGGCTAGCCACTCCGGATGGTGTCGACTGGACATACCTTGCTTTGATTAACTTGTTGACTTCCTCTTTCCGCTCCTCCATGTCATGCGGGAATCGACGCTTTGGTTGTTTCACTGGTCTAGCGGTTGGAGCGATATGTAGCTCATGGCATACTAGGGTTGGGTTCAAACCCGACATGTCTTCGTAAGTCCACGCGAAGACATCCTGGAATTCCTTCAAGAGTGTTATCAGTTCTCCTTCCTCTTCATTGCTTAGTTCTGTGCCTACTTTCATCATTTTTGTCTCCGTGACCGTTCCAATATTTATTAGTTTCGTTCTTGTTCAGTGTGCTGTGACGTCCTTTGCTGTCGCTCGTTCGAAGTATTGGGGCTCGTTTCATGTTGGGTCCTCTTCTATTTCTTCCGTATAGACCTCTTCGCAGGGTTCGGGCCCCATTGGTTGCTATAATCGATAAATCTTCCTGCCACCGGGCAAGGTTTCTATATGGAACTTTTTATGCATCGCCTTCTGAGTGTTTTTGCTGCTTCCTGCGGCCTGTTGGCTTTGGTAGGTGCTTTCCCAGTCCGGAATTGGTGTCGCATAGATCTGTGTCAATATCTCACTTGGCTCACTTAACATTTTGTAGAACGCGGCTTCCGCTAAATTTGCTTCTTCCGTGGAGAACGGTTTAGCGTGGCTGAAACACGTTTCTGTTTCCCCTTCAAGATGAATTTGATACACTGATGATAAGTGGATGCTACCACTCCGTGTTTATGCAACCATGGGCGTCCTAGCAGCATGTGATACGCTGTGTTGATGTCCATAACATGAAAAGGTTCCGAGGCTCGTATCGGGCCTACACGGATTTCCAGGTTGATGGTACCAAGTGTCTGTTGGCTGATGCCGCCAAAGCCCTGTACTCGCGTACTAAATCTCTTTATTTCCGTTTCTTTAATGCCAATACTTTCCAAAATATGCAATGGAATTAAGTTCAGGGATGCGCCATTGTCAATGAATGCTCGTCCAAACTCGTGTTTCCGTATTGACGCCGTGACATATAGCGGTCGGGTATGGTCGCAATCCACCCTTCTACCTTCCTCTGAGAACGTGATGGTGCAAGACGGAAGTGGGTATTTCCTGTCTAAAAATGCGTTTATGTCTTCGCGTGCTGAAATTCTCGTTAAAAGGATAGACGCTTGCTTTGCCTGTTCCGCGTCAAAACCTAGTGTAACGAAGAACTCAGAGAATAAAGGCTTTTGCTCCACCACTGCTGTTGTATATTATATGTTATATTTTGAATCATGATCCATGACATTATCAGTGGTTGTGTCGTGATAATCCGCGGTTGCTACCTGATGCAGCGGATCGGCCTGCTGCTCCTTTGCTTGGATCTCTTTCTTTAAAGCGCAACATTGCTCGGCTGTGTGGCTCTCTGATTAATGGTACCAACAGAAGTGTTTCCTCTTGGGAGGAATTTTCTTGCACAGCTTGACCGGCTCCTCGGGGGTGTCTTGTACTAGTGACGCCACCATATGTCCGTCGGGTGGGCTTACATTCTCTGCCTTCCTGGCTAACTGGACTTGCGTAACGCGACAGTCTTTAGTGCTGTGGGACCAAGTCCGGTGGTACCAGCAGTAATTGCTATATCTGCGTCAATTGTCAGGTCTATGCGTGTCCTCTGATTTTGCTGTATTGACGAGTGACTGTTGCTCTTCCGTCCTTAGGTCGTGGCTGAACATTGCTGCCTGATGAGTCTTGAACGGCTCTTGTTTAATCTTTTCGCCTTCCAGTTCGATGTCGCCCCTCCTGAGTTTTTCTGTTAAATCTCCATTTGAGAGTGTGGCAGTTCTTTGTCGGGTGATCTACGCGTCTGTGAAACATACAGTACCGCGCGTGCTGCTTGTCTCGTGAGCAGGGTGGGAGTTGCATTTCTCCCGTCCTTACCCACTCGCTTAATAGGTCAACCACTGTGTCTAAACTGCATGGGTACTCGGGTGGTTCTTCTCGGTCGTTATCGAAGTTTTTGCGCTGGCGCTTATCCTCGCTTGGCCCGGTGGATCTCTTTCGCTGAGGTGCGTCGTCTTTAACGTAGGCAATGGAATGGGAGAATTGCTTTGAAGCCGCCTTCATGCTTTTACGTTGTACGTCAGCGCGGCTTGCTGCCTCCTCTAAGTCAGCCAATGTCTCCAAACGCCCATTAGATGGTAATCCAGAGGTAGGAGTGCTATACACATGCCAACCAGGTCTTTCTCGGGTATTTTGGTGGGGCATCTTAGGTATGCGGCTCTAAATTGTTGAACGGACACATGCATGTCGTCCGTGTCTTTGAATTGTAAAGTACACAGGGATGATAAGGACATTGTTGTCGGCTTGGAGTAAAACTTCTGCATAAACACCTGTTGTAATTCTTCCCAGGACTGGATGTTATTTGGTTTTAGAGTTATATACCAAGTGAGTGCATCATCGGTTAGTGACTTCCCAAACTCCTTGAGACATACATGCTCTTTAGAAGCTGCTTCGTTCAGCGCCATAATGAATCGATACATGTGTTCGGTAGCATTACCTGTTCCATCAAACAAACGGTACTTTGGACTCTTCCACTGGGGTGGCATGGGCTTGTCTATTAGTATTCTCGGGAAGGGTGAGTGTATCGCGTAAGCGTTTGCTTGTGCTTCCAAGCCAAAATTCTTCTCCAAGTATTTGGTGAACCTTTCATCCATGCCCTCAGTGCTGAAGAGATTTGTGGTCGGCTCATGGGCCCCTCCGGATCCTTCTCTAGAACCTTGAGTAAATCCGCACGGGTGTCGGGGGTATGATGCTCCAGTTGCGCCAAATCTCTTCGGGGATACGTGCTTTCCCATGTTCGTTTCTTCTTCCTCTTCGTCTGTGTCTCTGTCGGGCCCGTTTGCAGTAATCTGTGTTAATCTTATTACGAGTGCTTTCCGACGCACATCTCCTTCATGTAACGAGGCCAAAATTTGTTCTCGTTCGGCGATCCTTAAGTCCTCCCAGGGCTGCTCACCTTGTTGGGTGGGCTGTAAGTTTGGGTCGTCTTGTCTCTCGACGCTGTTATCAGCCACCTGTAGCATTGTATCTAGAGTTGCGTTGGAATCTCCTGCGTATGGCAATGCTTGGTGGCGGACCAGATTGTCTTGCGTTAAATCCAGTTAGACCTAAAGTTGCTCCAAGATCATCCTCTGGTTGGTCGATCCCTCCAGACTGCTTTTCAGCGGCCATGCTGTGAATCCCGTACTAAAGTCTATGAGTCAGAGGCCTGTGAAGTCGCCAATTGTATTAAGTAAGAAATGTCAGAGGGTACAGACTCTGCTCTAGAAGATAGTACATAATGATTCACGAAAATAACAACTGCCCCTCAATATGGCTAGTGGAAGACTATTTATAGACATAGTCAACCCTTGGGATAACGACGCGTGTTATCCCAACCAGATCTGGTAATATTCCCTGTCGGCGGCCGTACACGTACTCCTGCAGAAGGACTGCTAACGTCAGTCCTTGACTTTCCCCTGGGGGGCACTCTGTCTTGTCGTCAGTAGCATGTGCCTGGAGCAACAAGGTCTTCCAGGTCAACTCTCACGTGCGCTAAATCACCCAACACAAACCGACCAAACCATCATGGACGGCTTTCCCGTCTTCATGCGGAGTCTGTGGTTCTCGAGGTTTGTCCGTCTAGCAATATCAGCGATCTCTCCAGTCACTTTGGTTATATCATCGGGTGATCCGGTTGATAAAATGACAGCTTTATCCTTAGTCCGGAAGGGGGTATCTACAACATTCATTGAGCTTAGATTAGCTGAGTTATGTCCCCACTCCCCAGCAACTCAAGTACATAACCTTCTGAAATGACTCGGCCACCTGTTTTCGCTTCGAGGAAATTGAACAAAAGCCCCTCGTTTAGATGGGTTTTTACAATTAACCTTATAAGGGTTAAATTTAAAGTCCAGTAGAAGCTAATTTATCTGAAATTCCACAAACACCCCATATATTACTCCAGACTGAAAAGAAATAACATTATTTCATCTTCGACAATTCTAGATCTGAAAATTTTCTCTCCCTCTCTCTTCTTCCACTCCTCCTTCAGCCGTCGCCGCCATCACCACCACTGTTTCATCCATTTTTCTAACATGTTCTTCCACTCCACCAGCACTAGCATCACCAAGGTACAATCCATTTCTCCTAGGTCTTATTTCATTCAGCATCATTGTTTGGTCTATTTCTCCATTGTCTTTTTTTTTCATTTCTCAACCACCCACAACGCCACCGTTCGATTAATTTGAGATCTAAAACAATCAATACAAAAGTGTTGAAAAATCATGATGATGGTGACCGTGGTGGTGGTGGAAATTGGTTGACGATGATGGCGGCGGTGGTGGTTGCATAGTTTTTGTTTCTGGGTTGTCTTAAAGCTGAAACACTTATTGATAAAGCAGTGAAATTAGATCATCATGGTTGTTAAATCCATTAAAATTGAAGATGATTCGTTGTTAATTAGATGTCGTTTATGAATTTTTGGTTTGATTCAAGAGTTAAGAATTCAGTTTTGTTACAAATTGCCTCATAGATTTGATCCGAGAACTTATATTTTCTTGAGAATTTATGCTTACTTGTATATTGGAGTAGTTTCGATGTGAATTGAATCTAGGATTTCATGACTTCTAGTATGATTTTTTTTCTGACTGAATTTGTTTTATGTTGAAGAATTGGAAGTGTCATGGAAAAAGGCTATGTCGCATACCGTAATTGGATTTGCAGGCCAAGGAATTGGGAAAGTTTGCACATACCAAGTGTTCGATCACACCTGGCCAAAGATTAGCGTAAATGCATTCCTATGCTCTTTGTTTTTGTTTTTGTTTATGAACATTGTAAAAGATGCTTATAAGAATCGACTTTGGTTAAGCATTTTGTATTTGTTTCCTGTAAACTTTCTAAAAGCGTTGACATACAGATATGGCAGGCTTAAGCAAAACCCAAGTTTATTCTGTTGGTTCTAAGTGAAATACACTGTGTAGAAAAATTCAATGGTTACTGGAAGATAGTTGCAGACTCTCAGATTATTGGGGTTGGAACAGATAAAATTGTCAAGTTAAGAACTGAAATGGACAAACTTTACTATTCTGTGGAAACAGGGAATTGAAAAGAGAAGACCTTTTCAATACATAGTGATAGTGGGTTTATATAGGCTGTGCACTTGCTATGGCAATCGAGAAGGTTTTCGGGACCTAAAGAAGGTTAGCTAACTTCAATGTCAAGAGGTACGATTTGCAGGTTAGTCCAAGTTAATTCATTTCGGTTTGAATTTTGCTTCTTTATACAGTTTTGCAATCTTATGATTCTTATTGTTTTTAATAATATCATATGTTTAGCAGTAATCCAAAGACTATTTCTGTAATGTTTACTGTAACATGTACTGATCTGTTTGAAAATACCTACTCGATAAATTGGTGCTTTGAGCATATTGAGGGCAAATAGTCAGAGCATGGTGATGCAGTAACATTACATTTCTAAGTAAATGTTACAATATCATGTCTCATCCTCATAACAAAGTCATTACCAATGATTATTGGTAGCTAGATGGAGACAAATATAATTAGTTCTGAATGATTATTGTCGTAACTTAAGTTGTTAAATGTGTATTGTTAGGAGAATAATGATACGTATGGGGAATTTTCATTTTCTAGTTGCCTGCTCATGTTTTAGTACTGTGCTTGGTACTTTAGTGTTGTTCATAAAATGCTACTACTGTTTCAGATCCTTGGTCAGTTTTAAAGTTTGTGTATATGATGATAATAGAGGGCTTGTCAGACTCCAATCAAAATTAAGGCTTTGCAGGTTGCATTTCTGTCCATACAGTCCAGGTTAGTCCAGGTTATTGACATCTGTGATAATGGGATAGTTTCATGTTGCAAATATCCATTTGCTTTGAACATAGAAGTATTTGTGCTTTTGCAGGTTGCATCGTGGGAACACAATCTAGGTATTGACATCTATTCATCTTAATCAAGATCACTTGTATATTGTATCCCTTGAGAATGAATCTTTGGTGCAATGGTAGCACAACCGACTCCATGTCGGAAGATGCGTGTTCGACTCACGCTAGGTTCACTGATTCATGTATGTCAATTGGCAAAATATGGTGTCCAGTTAGCAACTGGACACATAAAATGTGGTCTAGTTTACAACTGGACACCAAAATCTGATGTACACAAGAGTTTTGTTGCCTATAATTATGGTGTCCAGTTGACAACTAGACACATAAATGTTGTCTAGTTTGCAACTAGACACCAAAATCTGGTGTGCACAAGGATTCCTGTTCATACAATCATGGTGTCTAGTTGGCAACTAGACACATAAAATGTTGTCTAGTTTGCATCTAGACACCAAAAGCTGGTGTGCATAAGGATTCTTGTTCATACAATCACGGTGTCTAGATGGCAACTAGACACCAAAATCTGGTGGTGTAAAGAAAGTCATGTTGGAACTATAATTTGTCGGTGGTGGCAGCAGCGGTAGCGAGGAAGGTGGTCGTTGCTAGAGGCGGCGAAAGGTGGTGGTGGTGGCGGTGGTGGTTGCATGAGGAGGTTGTAGTGGGGGTGGTTGGTGGTGATGGTGGTTGCTGGAGGGGGTTGTGGTGGTGGTTGGTGGTGGTGGCGGGTGGTAGAGGAGGTCGTAGTGGTGGTTGGTGGTGGTGGCGGCAGAGGTGGTGGTTGTTGATGGTGGAGGTGTGACAGTGGTGGTGGCGGCGGAGGTGGTGGTTGTTGGTGGTGGTGTGGTGGTGGAAGTTGTTGGAGGAGGTTGTAGTGGTGGTTGGTGGTGGTGGTGTGGTGGTGGTGGTTGGTGGTGGCGGTTGTTGGAGGATGCCGTTGTGGTGGTTGGTGGTGGCGGCGGCGAAGGTGGTAGCTGATGCTAGTGGAGGTGCAACAGTGGTGGTGGTGGTGGTGGCGGCTGAGGTGGTGGTTGTTGGCGGTGATAGCGGAGGTGGTGTTGGTATGGTGTTGACGGTAGGAGGTGGTGGTACATATGTTTTTTGAAATAAAAAAATATTAGGTAGAATAGAATGAGAAAGAATCATATAAGAGAGAGGGTATTTTAGGAATGAAATTATAGTAGGGGTATTTATAAAGTTGAATAAGGCTAAATTTTTGGGGTTGAAATTATAGGGGTATTTAATTAATGTTCTCTTTCGCTTCTCGTCTCCTACTAGTACCGCTCCACCATTACTAGTACAAGGTGACAAGCCATTTGGCGCGCTACACTGATCAGAAACATGTTCTAATTCGATTGACTTTCTTTCTGACGGTAATGACGAGAAGAACCTTTTCTGATTGATGAGTTGAAGGGATCTTAAGCCAAAATCCCATGTGAAGCTTTGATGGTCCTTGTGACATTGATGAACTATGTCAACTGTTGTTGCCATCCATAATTTGCTCCTGAGGTTACGAGTAGAACTGCTTTTGTTCATATTTATTCTCCTTTTTCTTTGGGTTGTTTATGGATTTGGTAATGGTTTTTGAAACTTGAAGTGATCAAAAAGACAGAATTTGGAGTCGATAATGTGAAGAGAATGAAGATGTAATTGGCTCAGGGTTTGCAGGGGCCAATAAATAGTTGAACATAAATCTGCAAGGTGAAGGGAAGAGAGGTGTACGTGGCAGCAATATCTTGAGCCAGTTTGTGACTCATCCAATAGGGAGAGAGTGATGTGTCTGAGTGTCTTTAGCCATTCTGTTTTAGCATCACTGTATTTTTATTGGAGGAATGTAAATGAAAGATCCCAATAAACATGACTGTATCAGTGCTACCATGCCATCTTATCTCAGCATCAAAGATTCTTTCCTTAAAAATTACTTTATATGCAGAAGTTTTCTCTCTCTTCTCTTTATTCTGTATAGTATCAAAATTTCTGGTATTTGTTTTCCGTTTTGGTGTATATGTGGAAGGATAAGCACATAGCAAGTGTCGTGTTCTTTAGTGTTTAATCACATGATGTTCCAACAAAATAGAGAAAACGGCAACAGTGTTCAACTGTAGCACCCAAATCCTTTTTCTATGCAACTGTTTCAAAAATAGAAGTCCATGTTTGTTCCGATTTTCCTACGTGAATCGTCGAGTCGACTCGGCGGTTAGAGTTAACCGTCCAGGATGGTTAGTTGAGGATGGATCTTTTCAAAACCCGGAACAAACCGAACAGTTTTTATAAATGGATTTTTGTAAACCCGGAACAACCCCCTCACCTTCTTAACATTAAACCCTGAGACTTTATAAGGCATTTCCAAACCCAGAAACACTTCAGTTCCCAAACATTTCTATCTAACACACCACGTCTCTCTATCCCTGGTCGTATGGGAAGATAAAGGGTTTCTGATACTGCCAATGTAGTTTCTTCCAGTTCTGAAACTGCTGATTGTTACAAAGAACTTCTGAAACTGCTGATATTATACACCGAACTTCTCAAAGAAATACGGTAAGAATTCTCTCCGCTGTTATTAGGGTTTCTCTTTTTTTTGGCTTCCCTTATTAAGTTTTAACATTGAATTAGGTTATTGAATTAGGTATGTTTTCATCCTTTATGATTTTTGATATGTTATTGTTGATTTCAATTTCACACACAGTTAGGTTTTATTTCAAATTGGTTGTTGGTTTTTGAAAATCTGGTGGTACATGCATGATAAATTTTAGGTGTCTATGTGACCAAATGTGTTACTAAAAATATCATGCAATCAATTTGGTTTGTTATACAACTAGAGAGGAGCGATGTAACTGCTTTTTGGTAACCCAATTTGGTTGAATTTGCAGATGTCTAAAAAAAAGAAGAGAACAGACACAGAGTCAGCGAAAAATGTACCTTTCGTCGGCACATATCCGCAGGACGAAAGTCATCTATATGACCATAAGAACCACATAGCGGCCAGGATCGCTAGGGGTGAGGTGGGTAGATGAAAAATGATTATCCCTCCCTTAATCCGATATTCCTTTTGAGAATATATTTTTTGTTATTATCACCTAACGATGAAAACATCTCCATGGTTGACAGGACCGCAAGATTAGTAAAGGTTTTCATCATGGCCTGCATCTTCGTCCGTGGAGGCTGAATCTTTCGGCAGCCCAACAGAGAATGGTTGAGGAATGCGGGTTTCGCGCCCTATCTATGATTGATAAATTTCAGTGTGACAAACCTTTGGTAACAGCCTTCCTTGATCGGTGGAGGCATGAGACCAATACCTTTTTTTTCCGCAACTTTGAGGCCACAATTACCCTTGAGGATGTGGTATATATTCTTGGTCTAAATCCATTTGGTTATCCTCTGTACGGTTCTTTTGCTGGCGATGTAACAGAAGTCTGTGGTCGTTATTTGGGTAAAACACCACCTGAATCGGCCATTAAAGGTCAGTGTATAAAAGCGGAGTGGCTTGTTGCTGAGTTCAGCCACAAACTGTCCTCTAGTGCAACTGAGGAAGAAGTAGATGGTCATACTAGAGCGTACCTCCTTTACCTGTTGGGTTCTGCCATTTTCAGTGATGCTGGATCCCACTGCATAAGCGTCAAATATCTTCACTGCTTGGTATCCGCCGACATCTGTAAAAAATATGCTTGGGGCAACGCGGCACTTGCTCATTTGTACCGTGGGTTGTCGAACAGCGTGTTGTCAGAGGAGTCTGCCATCTTCACTGGTTCCGTGGTTATTATCATGGTTAGTACCATGCTTTTGTTTCTGTACCATGTTTCCCCATTCCAAATTTTTGCTCATAAATCTGTAACTGCTCTATTTCACAGGCTTGGGTATACGAGCGGTTTCCCAAGTTGAGGCCAACGGGTTCCCCAGACAACTGCCATGTCCCGCTAGGTTTGAGATGGGCAGAGAGGGGTAGGACTAATCCGATGCACAAAAACTATGACTATATCAGGGATTACCTCAACGAGTACGATGGAAAGGATGTAAGTATATGTTTTACATTTTAATGTGGGATATCTCTGTTTAATAATCCTCTTGGTTAACCAACTGTAATGCGCATATATCAGTTCGTGTGGATGCCCTACCAAAATAATCAGATTGATGAGTGGAATTGGGTAGACTATGAACTAGATGCTGAAGGCCGCGAAATTCCTGTAAGTGTTAGGATGGAAACACTTGGTGTGGAATATGTTGCTCAGCTGGCTGGCAAGGCTGAGGCTTGGTTGATTAATTTTCACGAATGTGAAAAGCAGAGGCCAGAGAGGGTGATGCGAAAATTTGGGTTTGTTCAGTCTAAACCCCCCAGTCCCCCAGTATTACAAAAGGTTTGGTCCTAGTCGACCAAGCAAAAACTGGGATAACGATCTTGGGCAGTATAAGACCCAATGGAAGAATTTTTGTCGCACTCTTGTGCCAATGGTTGAAGGTGTGTCCGTATCGAATCCAAGTGTTTTTTTTGGAGTTGAACCTGGGTACAATGAATGGTTTTCCACCATTACAGTCAAGCTTGTGATCCCAAGCCATAGTGATAAACTGGTGCCCTATATCGCATACCAACAGTTGGTGAGTCTGTTATTTATAACCTCTGCCCCTTTACCCAGAACAACCAGGCAGAGCCATGGTGTTATATTATAATTTTTTTGCTCCAATTCTGCAGCGCGATTTATCACTAGAGTTGGCCGTGGCAGTTAGTTCTTCCGTGAACTTGGATACTTATCCGGAACTGGCAGGTCTTATTGAGCGGGTTATAGAAGTTCCTTCTGATCCCCACCAATATGTTAGCAGAACACCCATTGATCATGTTGTGGAGCCGGGTACGACCTCTAACTGTGCGACGTGTATTGTTTTGTTGTATTGTAACCATATTTCTTTACCGTTTCCAACAATGGTGCCATAATTCAACTCCATTTTCGTTTCAGAAGACGTGTCTGAGGGTGTATCTCAGAGTACCACCCGGGTATCTCGAGAGAAGGGTGGCACCTCAAACACCAAGCCAACGAAGAAGAAAAATGGGAAAAAAGGTCGTCGTTCTAGTCTATTGTTTGGGTTTGAAGACAACCAAACAGTGTCTGTAGAAACCCCAGAGACCAGTTTAGCAGGTGAGACCACCGAGACCAGTTTAGCAGGTGAGACCACGAATTTTTTTAAATATATTTTTTTAATTGTCCACGTGATTACCTATGTTTATCCTTTGTTTCCTTAACCTTAGTGTTGAGAGAAGGCCTGCGAACCTCGGCGAGGCAGAATGTTAGGGTTACTCGTGCGGCGGTGAGGAATGTCATCCAAAACAACGAGCCCTCATCTAGCTGCCATGTACGTGGCCCCCTTGTTGATGAAACTGCCACTACTCTGCCTGGTGACGATGCTCTCGTGGTAGAAGCTGTTGAAGGAAAAAGGAAAAGAAAGGCTCTTCAAGCAAGGAGAGAGAAACGAGTGAAATGTATACTAATTATGCCACCCCTCTTACCTAATTACAATGGTCCTTCTACATTATGTTGCCTTTTATAACAGTAGTTTGATTTTGACGCAGTTGTCGAGGGTGATTTGATTCCATCGGTCCGTACAGATGAGCCTCCACGTGGTTGGAATTTTGCTGAACCTCTAATTGAACATCTGGGTATTTGCCCCCCTATATTTGATTGACATTCAAAATCAATGTTGTCCATGTGTTGCAGATACCTCTCCGGTGACAACGGATTCTTGTGTGGGCTTACCGAAGCAGCCTGTTAAACCTACCAGTTTACCAGCACCCAAAGTTAGAGACCTCCGGTCGAGGAAAAAAGCACCGGGCAAGTGTGCTAACCCTGTTGAAACTTTTAATCAGAGTCTGAAAAAACTGGACAAGTCGTACAAAAGACCCCCCAAAAAAATCGTTGGTAAATGGATATGACTTCTCCACTACAATTAATTTCTTAATTGTTGTAAACAACCTGCTGACTAACTATGGTTTTTTGTGTAATGCCAAGATGTTGAGAATGTTGAAAAAGTAGCAGGTTCAACCATTGAAGTAGGTATGTATAAGGGTGTGGTTGTAGTAAATCATCGGGGGGTACTGCATGTATATTAAATATTTTGTCCATTTTTCTGGAAGGCATGATAAATTTAAAGCTACATCAATTACATTAGCGCGCCTAATTTTGTTGCCCTTGTCCTAACTATGTATCACCTTTTTAACGACTCCTTGAATCCCAGTGTTTGTCGGTTTTGCACCAGGTCGTGTCCAATCGGAGGGGGACAGTACGGTGGATGCCATGGATTCCTCCTTGCTCGATAAATCTGTTAGTGATGATGTAGAGTGGGGGTCTGGTTTATGTAATACAACATTAACTCTCTTCTTTAACATATTTGTATTAGTCTTTTGAATTTCTATTTTCCCATTCATCGTCCCTATTGTATCTTTTCAGCTGGACATGGTGATTCAATACCTGCGGGGACGTTATCAGGTATGGTTTCTACGCATGACCTGTGAACAAAGTGAAGTGTTTTGCTGATGTTACTAAAAGTCAAGCATGTAAACTTTACTTTGGTGTGTTATATAAGGATGTCCTGCTGAATTTGAGGAAAACCGTACTGCCGCGGGTGTAGATATATCCCCAGGGAGTTCATCAGATGAAGTACCGCAAACAGTTGGTTGTTCAGGTCCAGGCCCCCGGTCATTGGCAGATAGTAACGTTCAGGTCCAAGTAGAAACAAACGCAGTTCAAGAGTCCACCCCGGAGGCAAACACTGAATTGGTGTCTGGCGAGTCCCAAGTTCGGGAGCCAGTTACCGAATTTCCTGTAAAGGTTGTTCAAGATTCAGGTATTCCATATGAATACTGTGTTTGTGTTTGTGTAAGTCAAAATCTGTGTTTATAACACTCCTTAACTACATTATGTTTTACTCTGACAATGTCTGCAGCGGATGCGGGGATAGAAGAAACAAATATTCAATCTGGGGAAACAAGGGAGGTTCAATCAGGTACGTGCCAACCGGCAAATTTCAATGTTTGTTTCCTTGGAACACTCATTAAACAAAAATATATTCCACCCTGAGTATGTTGGCAGGTGGTGATTTGTTGTCCCGGAACCAAGATGAAACAATTCCTCCGGGATCCTCAGTTCCGCACACACTTGTTGGAGATGTCGAGTCACCGGCTAGGGGATCAGGTGTGCAAGAATGACATAAAGGTTAGGTCTGTAAATTTAATCTCTGATTTAACTTGTTATTTATATGATTTGCAAATATTGTCAGGTGGTGATGTGTCTATCGAGAACAACACAGACAAAT
>JAJJMA010187025.1:587-19517 GCA_023529015.1 Papaver nudicaule | reverse complement strand
GAAAGTCATGAAGAAAATCAAGAGCAAAATTGCATCTCAGCAAGGAACAAATTATCTCAGCAATCTCGAGGTACTTGACGAGGAATAGTAGCCAGCTTCGACAAGTTCTACTTCGATCAAGGGATACCAACAGTTATAGTTCAATCAAACAACCTCGATGGGGCAGATCCTGTCTCAACGACCAAAATCACCCACCTCGGTGTTAAGGCGACAAAACCGTACCTCGAGCCAGGAGTAGCCAGCTCGTTCAAAGTTATTCTTTCAATTGAAAACGCCATGCGCGAAAGGGTGCGTATAACCTTCTCGGCATTCCGATGAAACAACGAGACAAATAGTAACCAAGCAAGTACATGATAATGACATCAGAAAATTGAAAATAATAAAGCTCTCAGCTCAATGATGACATCACATCAGCAATACCATACAACAAACCTATTTCGCCAAAGAAACTCCAGTCAACAAAATATGGTTTCGAAGCAATGGGTACCTGTGATCTCGGAGTAGTATGGCCTGCCTTCACCAACACCATCACTCTTATAACATCATCGGAGCAGGTCCCCACACCAGCCGAAGTCATCTACGGAGCAACCATCAATAAGCATAGAAGAAACTTACAGAGGACTTACAAATATTCACTATGATATACAGACCAACCATAAGGCAATACCCTCAAGTATTGATCTGCCATCACTTCATAGGATCATCATAGCTGTGTCAGCACCAGTTTACAGAAGGGAGAAGGCAAGACATATGCACCAAATTTGTTCAAAGTCAATAACCGGATGCATGTGGGACATTTGGCGAAATGATTCAAACCACCAGTTCTTATTTTAGAATCTTTCATCAGTTGAAACATGGGTTGGGAGGATCCATGGTGAGTCTTTGTTGAAGCAATGGAGCATAATTTAGGTATCCACATAGGGGATAAACTAAGTAAATCCCATTCAGCTCGACGAAGTCACCAGCCCATCCTGTTGAGAAGTCATTTCAGCATAGCCAGCACAAAAAACTCGGAGGAAACTTAAATCCTGATACGCCACTGAAGCATCGCAACAGTAATAGTACAAAACAAAGAGTTCGATACAACCTCCAGATCCTCGTCGATAAGGAAAAAGTCCTACCTGATTAGGCACATCTCCTAAGGCTGTGACGCCATAAAAAAGAACAACCATGACGCCATATCTCCCCTAGTGCCTTGACGCAATGAAATTAAAAAGGCCATGATGCCAAGGCCCTGATGCCAAAAATAAAAAGACCTCGAATAGCAGGCACAAAGCTGATGTCCATATAAGTCGTAAGGGCCCTATGAGCTATATGGCACAGTCCTCTACCCACAAGACACCCCGTTAGCGGTGGGTACTTTGCATCAAAGCTATATAAGCCAAGACGCATTTGAACCCACTACCACACGACCATGAGGACCTCTCTTTCTGAGGCGTCAAGGGGACGATAAATGGGATTAACATCTACCTTCAGAGGTGGATGGAACCCCAAGGCAGCTAATTAGCTTTTACATTCACGGGAATGGCAAGCGAGTTACGCAGCCGAGGGACCTCCTCCAAAAATCAAACACAGCCTTGAGGAGGGGCTAGCGAGAAAAGAAGAGTCGAACTCCAGGCTGCGATAGGAGAACATTACCATGTCTAAGCACCAGCCTTGACCGGCACTCCCCCATTGTGTTACTTTATTATCGAGACACATCATAGCAACTACCCATCATAAGTTTCCTGCTTTACGTAGGATTAAACGGGTTATCAGGACACCACCATGTCCTCTCGGAAGATACTTAAATATCTTCGATACCCACCTAATGTACTGAGGCAAAACGGGTACCTATGGTCTCGATAGCCAGTGTTTGCTTGAAACCAGCGTGAGTAGCTCAAAGCCTTTGGGAAGGGTGATCCGTACGCCCCCACTAGCTTGGTTTACTGCCTCCCACATCGAAGTAAGCCCCGAAGTTGCACTCTAAGTAGCCTTCGGAGCCTAGAATTTGCAAAGTAACTTCGTGCCTGATCACGAGTTACTAGCCAAACACCACATCAAAAAAAAGTACGTGATTGATCACATTGTACTACAAAAGAAAAACATGACTCGATCATGAAAAGAAAATTTTCATTGAAGAATGAATCAAAAATAAACATCACATATACATTTAACTTCATCAAAGAATGATTCGAAAATATACTTTTCACTTTATCAAAGAACGAATTGACAATACGCTTAACTTCATTACAGGATGAATCAAAATATGATGCAGGATGGCTCGAAGTGCAATAGAATCAAAGTACAAAAAGGATAGAAATGCATAAAGATTAGAACACATGATGGAAGGCAGGGGCACAAGCAAATCACAAAAGATATCACTTTGAAGTACTCATTGAAGCATCAAGCAGGAGCATGAACCAAGCTTTCTTCGATTAGATTTAGTGAAATGGTTCCAAGGTTGGCTTCGCTTTCATGACGCTCGAGGAAGGTTGTACATACAAGAACTTCGCTAAAGACCCACTCGTAGACCGCAACATCAATGATACAAGGAGCAAGGCAAAGTGATAGCAGTCTTCGTTCACCAAAGGAGCATGACATCCTGTGTTTCCCAATAGAGAGCACAAAGTCAATACACTGGAGCAGTAACCGGAGCAAAACAAAGAATGCAGGGGCAAAGCCATTGGATGACAACCTCCTCGTACAAACAAATTAGCTTCGTGGATAATACACTTTGGGAGAATATTCCTTTTGCTTACAAAAGTTCGGTTCCTTCACTTTCGAAGCAAAAGGGGGGCAACTATACAAGGGAATCCCGAGTAGAGAAATTTCAAACTTATTCCTTCAACAACAACGACACCAAACAACTCAGGAAGCCGTCTAGGAACTTCACGCAAGAGTAGGAGCAAGTACGCATACTCAAAAAGCATTTTGTACTCTTCCGCTCAGTTCCATAGACAACAATAGAAAGCCAAGAACTCATTTCGCTCGAAAGATTGTCCCGAAGGAAGAAAATATCACAACAAAAGAAACACCTCGACAACATATCGATTACCGCCCTTCGAACTAAGTCACAACATGAAGCAATCATCTATCTACATCGAAGTACACCAAGGAAGGTCATCTCAATGATCAAAGGATCCTCGAAGCAACCATTACTCATCGATAAAGCCCAGTTATGCAAGCACCAAAGTCAATCCATGGCATCTATCTCCTTCGAAAAAAGAATAGCAATCAACTCAATCAAGCATACTTCTTCGACAAATCAAAGTACCGAAGCTAAGAAGATGGAAGGATACCACTCAAGTCAGCACACTCCAGGAATCTCGCAAGTCCACGTGTCTCGCACCACCAATTATGACAAGAAGAATTTGTTAATGGATTAATCTTCGAAGCATCCATTAGCAAAGGAGCAAACTGTGGGGGCATAATTCGGACGAGCCACGTGTCATCATCCTAGAAGAAAAGCAAGATAACACCTTATGAACGCGAAGCACAGAAGAGAATCGAAGACTAACCCTGCGAACCATGGATCACCACTCGAAGATGCCGCCTCGATCCACCAGTCCCTCCGAAGAAGAATGTAAAGTTTGGAACCAAAGCCTCCTCGAAGTGGAGGACGAGCCCGAAGAAGAAGTCTGTCGAAGAGATAAACCAATATAAACTCGCTACATGAAAGAAGACGAGGCGCACCGAAGACCTTCTTTACTTGGTAGCTAAGATAATGGCACTTGTGTAAATATCATGTCAATTTCCTCTATATAAAGGAAATATCTCATAGGAGAGAGGGATCTTCTCTTTTACTTGCTCTCTCTTCCTCCTCCTCCTCTACTCATCTTCTTCCCCAAAACTAGATCTAGATCTAGAGCTCTTCTCTAATGGAGATAAATGTAATCAAACACCAAGAAAGTAATAAATTTGTGATGTAGGTTGCATCCATCGCACAGAACACGTTAAAAACATGTTGTGTCTTCTACCTTACATTTGCACCTTGATTATTTGATTAGGGTTCATATTGGTGGTTTAAAGATTCATTGGCTGTTGGGTGTAAAGTCTATAAGCAGATTTTACACTCTCACAACTCTGTTGTCGAGGGTGATCGAGATGATGGCTCAATCCATTGATTTCGCTGATCCTCTTGACGTCAAGATTGGGAGGATTCCATAGCTGAAGCTGAATCTAATGGCTTCAATGTGGCTTGGCTACGTGACATGTTCGAGAAAGATAAGGCTCAGGGGTATCAGGGGTCTCAGGAGGTTCTTCGAGAGAAGGAGAAGAGGGTAGCGATGTTGAAGGTCGAGTGGCAGAGGGAAGATGAGGAGATGGAGCGGCTAAGGCTGTCTTGCAAGGGTGGAGCTAGTAGTGTTTTAAATGATTTCCTTGAGTAGTAGGTTTTTTTTTAGAGCTTTTGAAAGCTAAATGGGTTGTAGGTATTTTCTATTGACTGGATAAGATTGTGTTTTCTGAGAGATATTGAAACAAAAGACTTTTCTTAATTAATCTGCTGAAATGGAAACCCTATCTACTGCACGCTATGATGCGCTGCTTTGGAGGAATGTAAATACAATAAACTCGGAGCCCTAGTGTCGGTCCCCTTAATGTTGTGCTTTGACAAGGCTCCACTTAAATTGAGAGTGCACTCAGAGCCAATGCGGCGTCGAGTGGATTGTTTTCAGGTAGGAGTGCCTTCGCCTCTTTGCAAAACCTTTCCACGTATGCTAGCGCATTTTCCCCTTTTTCTTGTTTTAGGCTGGCTAACTTCACAAATTCCTCGAGGTCTGGAATGGTTTTTTGGACTTCAGAGGGTATAGTACATGGCACCAGTTCGCCTTTCCCTTTAGCATTGCATAGATTACTACGAACAATTCCAGACTCTTGAAGAGCTTTGATGAAAATTCTAATAGCCGTACCTATGTCCACCAGGGCCTTCTCAGGGTCTTCTCCTCTGGCGGGTCTTCCGGTGGTGAGTCCCCAATGGCTTGGGGAGTGTGGGTTATCATATAAAGGGGGGATAGATGAAGTACCTGTAACTTTCTAAAATCCCAAGGGTTAGATCTTAGACAGTACACCCAAATATCATACACCAACATACACAAAATCATACATAAACATTCATAGAATCATGGATGTAGAAGATAATAAAGAGTTAAGGGTTAGAGATACTTGACAGAGATTTTACTTGGTTCGCCCTCATAAGTGAGGACTACATCCAAGGGGTTTCACTAAAATAAGTATCATTACAATTCTCTCACCTTGTTAATCTTCTAAGTATGATCTCTCAATAAGAACCCTAATCTCAGCCTTGGGATAAGGAGAGCAAGCAGGATACTTTTCCTCTCTCTAGACCAAACCGAAATATGTCCAACCCCTTTTCCAGTAGGTTTACTCGCTATTTATAGACTCATACATCATGGATTACAGCTAATACAGACAGATACATTACTGACACTCATTTGTCTTTACTCGCCGACACATGAGTGTCGGCGACCTTACTTTCTACTTTACCAACATTGGCGATCGGATCTTCTATGGATAAGTATGCTGACGCAGCTTCCACTGAGTCAACGGGTCAACCTGACAATATATCCGTTCTGACTCCTCTTTAATGCCCAACCACTTCTCAACTACCAAAGATGATGTGTCCTTTCTCGCTGATCCATCCTTCGCTGTATTCTTTCGCTCTCCTATCTCTCGTCGTGCTACACTTTCTTCCTTCGGGCTTATATATCGCTGAGACCCTTAGTTGCTGATTTTATGCTTTTCCGCAGTACCATTCTTGTACGACCTCTCCTTTAAGATACTTTATAGAGCGAATGTATTTTCTACCCTTACATTTTGCCTCTTTCATCTCCAAGAACTTTAGTCGTCGGGGATGAAATTCCTTAGTTCGCCGAAAATACTAAGCGGTTTCTTCTCCACCGGTCATCTTTTGGCCACGTTCTCGTCATGCATTAGTTTATTTAACTTTCGACCGGATGACCTGTGGTACCGGTTCAATTCTCCTTTCTGCTATAAATAATGGTTCTCTCTCTGAGTTAATCATTTTCCTTCAGTTTCTCCTTCTTTATTTTTCAGTTTTTCCAGAGCTCTAAAACCCTGGCCGTCCGCCGCTAAGTTGTTTTCTGATTTCACCTTTCTCAGATCCACTTTCAATCCATCACCATCTTCTTTTCAAAGCCTTTTTCAACTAGTTCTGCACTTGGTTACTCCTTTTGGCTGGTTTTCATCGCTCTTTCCATCTTCTTCTCTCGTCACTGCAATAATCCCGGCGAGTTCTTATTTTCCGATCACCTTAAAGCTATTCTAATGGCGTCTTCTGCTCAAGCCCCAAAACCTATCAAATCCAAAGGCACTGGAAAACCTGTCAAATCCAAGAGCACCGGGCAAAAAAGGGTTGACTGGAAGGATTGGCCTGAGTACTGCTCCGCTGCTGGGATAAGATTACATCCACCCCAAAATATTTGTTCTTCCCGGCACTCCAAAAGTCTCTACCTTAATGACCATAGAAGATATTCGCCGTCCTGAAATCAGCGATACCCGGGCTGTAGTAGCTTTTGGTCAACTAAAAGCAGGGCTAAAATTTCCTCTTTATAATCCCCACAACACCTTCATCGTCGATCTTCTCAAAGCTATTAACAGAAGTCCCTTTCAACTAACCAATAATGCTATCCGAGTTATGACAGAGTGGAGCAAACGTCGAGAGGGTAAAACCGACTATCCTACTCTCGCCAATTTCAAGGCTCACGACCCTTCGGAGTATACTATGAAGAAGTTCCTCGAGCAATATCATGTAGCTCCTTGTACTCGCAAGACTGAATCTTGGGCTACCAGATTTACTCCCAAGAAGAGTCTCAAGCAAGATGAACTTCTCCTCGGCGATGTAAAATTTACTAGCACCGAAGACATCGCCACTGTTCGCCATAGTAATGAGATTGGTTTCTCCAATCTTCCTTGTATCGTCGAAGGACCTTGGTTAAAAGGTTGGATGGATGAGGGAAAGACTATTAGTCGTGAAGACTTCCTCGAAGAACATTCTTATCTCGCCAGACATACTTTCTGGAAGGTAGTTTGGCCCAACAAGGGTAATATGCTAAGGATGAACAGGGTAAATTTCTTAGAAATCCTGATTTAAGTTTTGTCAAATTCACCCTTCAGCAACTACTTCTGCTGCTGGGACCAAAAGAAGTCGAGGAGCGACCGATGGCTCAACTCAGGTAACAAACACCCACAAACACCCTCTTTTGTCTTTATATATATATATATATATATTTTCCTCTGTTTGTTTCATGAGTTGAAGTGACATGGCTGAAACTTGACTTATAGCCTCCCCCGAAGAAAAGGCCAACTGCCGCTGAACGAGAAGAGAGAATCCGTCGACTTGCCTCGGCGAAGCTTCCAGATCCAAATATTTCTTCCGAGAAGGTCGCTGACCAAACTGACTTGAGCATGAACATTAATCAACAGCCTGTGGATGACTCGTCTAAGCCTGCTGAGGTTGAGATGCCAGAGAGGCTTCTGGAAACTGGTGCTCGCGAAGTGACTCAGAACAACGAGCAAACCCTTACTCCTGAAGAACTGCTAAGCCATGATACCGAGATGCTCGACATTTCTGGCGATCATGACAAGAATAAGCCAGCTTCTCCTCTGATCCAGCAAGAAGTAGCTACTACTCGCCAAACCCCTTCCTCTTCTGTTCTTGAGCCACATATTTCTGGTCTGGTTGTTCTTGATAGGTTGCCTCGGCATCCTTCTAGTCCTTATTCTAGGGGTCCCGGAAAAGATCTCGTCCATGTTTCTAACTTTCTCGCTGACTCCTTTGATAAGCTTAGTATAGCAGAAGACTGTAAGGATCCTGAGTTTTTTGAGGTGTTGGATAAGTATAGTCGCCCTGGGTTTGTTCATCACCCTGATTTCCACAAGACTGCTTCCATCATATCTTACCAAGAACATTTCAATCTTCTGAACATGGTATGCATCTTGCCTTCCTTGTACTATTTTGGTTGTGACTTGATACTAATGCTCTAGACATCTTTTTCAGCATTTTCATCATACTCTGAGTCTTGCCTCGGCGAATGAAGGTCTTGAGCGTGAGGATCTTACTCTCAATGAGAAGGTTCGCGGGTTTTAACGAGATACTTCATCTAAAGATCGGGAAATCAAAAGGTTGAATGACGAGCTTAGAAAGCGAAGTCTACAAGTGACATCTCAACATAATAAGTTACACTTGAATTATCCTTGTTATATTTCAGCAACATTTAGCTCTTTCGTTCTCCGACCCTTAGATTTCCTGCCTTCCAAGGTTGCCATTTCTCCGATGACGATAGGCTTAGGCGAGCTGAGTCCGAAATTGAAAGACTTAGTAGTAACAACATTAAGCAATGCAATCAGTTATTTGGTTTCTATAAAGACCTTGAGTAGTGTCATCGAAAACTGAGCCAGGACAATGATATTATACGAAATCTTTGTCATACTTATCAAGCTACTAGATCGGAATTAGGCTGGATGACTAGCCAGCGTGATGATGCGCTTTGCCGAGAGAATCTGACCATTGCTGCCAAAGAAGAAACCGAAATTAATCATGCGCGAGCTACCTCCTTATGGCGAGAAGAAAAATCTAGGGCCGAAAACCTAGCTTCCCGAGTTATTCATTTAAGTACTGAGAAGGAAACAGCTGAATTCCAAATTCAACGTTGGAAAGAGACAGCGGCGAGGCAAGAAACCCTGGCCATCAAACTGTACCAGCAATGCTCCACTCAACAACAACATATAAACCAAATGTTAGGTCCCTGCGCCGATCAAAATTTTGAATTTCATATGTCCCAATTTAGGGAGGCTCAAGAGGGTGCGCGAGCTTATGTCCGCGACTTAGAAGGTAGCTACTTAGGGTATGCCCACAACCTTTAGAATTTACTTTTCTTGTCCTCTTTCTGACTGCGGACTCTCTTTGTCTTTTTCCATCTCAAATTCAAGGTTTAAAGGAGGAGATAAGTCGTCAAAATGATACCCTCAAAGGTTTTCAAGGTTGCGAAGAGAAGATCAATGAGCTTTCCGGCAAGCTTAATGATCATGAATCCTGCCATGGCAAGATTAGCGAGCTGTCTCTAAAGCTCCAAGATCACCTCAAGTGCGAAACTGAACTTAAATCTTGTACTGCTAAGATCCAAGAGCTCGAGGAAGTCCGTGACCGCCTCCAAATTGAGTTAGTAGAAGCTAAAGATGATCTTCAAGAGCAAGAGAAGCAATTTGAGGAAGATGTTATCAAGGCTGCTTTCATCGGCTCTCAGGATTTCGCCAACAAGTTCTGTCCTGAAAACCACCTCGTTGTGCCCTCTGCTTATGTTCGCCGAACTCCAGAACAACTCGCCGAAAAGGCCCAACAGGAGAAGGCGAATACCACAAAAGAAGAATGTGAGCTGCAAGAAGCAGCAGAAGAAGAAGAAAACGAGGAAGAAGAAGAAAATGAAGAAGAAGAAAAGGAGGGAGAAAATGAAGAAAGAGAAACTGTTGATGATGGTGAGCACGAGGATGAAAAGGAAGAAAATGCTATGGAGAAGAATGCTGGCGAGGTTGATCAAGTTATGCCCGTTGATCAGAGTGTAACCCAGGAGGATGCCTCTACTAACAACAATGCCTCTGCTAACATTGACACCATAGTTCCTCAAGGAGATACCTCTGCTACCCACCAAGTCTAGCTGTTTTTTATCGCTTTTGTATTTTGTTTCAGCGCACTAGGATTTTCGTAGTTAATCACTCTTTTCTTGCTTGTCAGACTTTGTATGTGGACATCACTTCTTTTGGTTATTGAAGAAATGAAAACTTTACATTTTGTCACTTCCAAGCATCTTGGCTTCCGTACTTATCTTCAAAGACTTAACCTATTATTGAGTGAAGTCCATTGCCTGTACCGCCAACAATTTCATTCAGAGCCTAGAGTAGCACGCCCTTCGCAATGTTACTTGTGCCCGTCGGCGATCCTATTATAAGTGTCTAGGTCGCCCAGTAGTCTAATTACACAGAGGCTTTTGCTTATGATGCTACATAGTGGCTCCCGCCGTAGGGTCTTATTCTCCAAACACTTACAGACCAACAAGTAACGCGACTGGACTGACAGCTAGCCTGGGTCAGAATTACCATACAGGGAGGTTGTTCACTCAATAAAATAGGTAAGCCGTTTTGTCTTAAGCGAGAGCTTTTAGCTCTATTTGACTTTTCTAGTCTATGGCATTATACCTTTGTAGATGGCACTTGGCCTTAACATAATACCTGATCAGGATTTTGTTTTAGGGCTTTGCCTCAGTATATTATACTTAGTTTTCTTGTTAAGACCTTTCTTTGGTCTATAGCTTCTTTAGCTTTGTAAATATCGGCGAAGCCTTTTGGCTTTTGATATCGGCGCAGTTAAAACAGTTGGCGAAAATTAAATGACACAATAGTTTGTTAACGGGGTTCGGCGCATAATAGCAAACCTACGTCCCCGGATCTTATTCGCTGTTGTTTTACATAAGCTAATAAGATTTCTTGGGTATTATGCCCGCCCAAGACTTCGGATTTTTACATTGTTTTCTTCAAGGATAATACTTTTTGATGAATTTGGCGTTCCAAGGATGTTCTAGCTCCACGCCATGCTCATCAATCATCACATATGCTCCACTCCCCGCTACTCTCTTGACTAAATATGGACCTTCCCATACTGGTTCTAACTTCCTGCATCCTTTTCGCTGGGAGGGATTTCTCGCAAGACCAGCTCGCCAGGTTGATACTCTCTGGGAATGACTCGTTTATTGTATTCACGAGAAAGTCACCGATGGTAATTCTCCATGTGCGTAAGGGCGATCAATCGCTGTTCTTCTAAATCATCCAGTTTTGCTAGAATTAAATCTGTATTTAAGTTCTTCTCCCAAGCCTCATGCTTTGTTGTTGGTAAAATTACTTCAGAAGGAAGTACTGCCTCAACGCCGAAGGTAAGTAGGAAGGGAGATGCCCCTGTTGCCTCTCTGACAGTGGTTCTATATGACCACAAAATATTGTGTAAATGCTCACACCATGCTCCCTTATGTGGTTCCACTATTTTCTTCAATCCCATTCCAATAGTTTTGTTTGTAGCTTCTGCTTGTCCATTGCTATGTGGGTACAATGGGGTTGATTTTCCTAGCTTGAAACTATAAGTAGTGAGATATTTTCTAATATTATCGCGACGAGTTCTTTTCCATTATCAGTACAAATTTCTGCTGGTACCCCGAACCTGCAAAATATATTTTCCCACACAAATGTGAATACTTCTTGCCCAGTTTTCTTCTTAATAGCTTTGGCTTCACACTACTTGGTGAAATAATCAGTTGCTACAATTATATATTTCCGTTGCCCTGAGCCTGGGGTCAGCGGTCCAATGATGTCAATGCCCCACTTGGCGAAGGGCCAAGGGCTAAGGACTGAGTTTAATGATGTCGCCGGCGCTTTAATTCTTCTTCCATACAACTGACACTTCTTGCATCAACGAGCATAATCCTTGCCGTCGCTATTCATCCAAGGCCAGTAGTATCCTTGCATTCTCACTTTTAGTGCTAGAGCTCGTTGACCACTGTGATTCCCACAGTCTCCTTCATGGACTGACTCTAGCAGCTTCTTTCTTTCTTCTCTCGATACGCATCTCAGCAATGGTCCAGAGAATTATCTGCGATATAAGATTCCATCCTGGAGTTCATAATTCGCAGATCTGCTAATAACTTGATCGGCTAGAATCTGTTTTCCAGGCAACGTAAGGCGATCCAAAAAATATCGTATCGGCGTTCTCCAATCTGTTTCCGCTGATTCTTCTGTATCTGTTGTTAACACCTCCATTTGTTCTCGTTCTTCCACAGAGGATTGCCTCACTCTCTCAATGGCTATTGAAGTGATGTCAGGATCTGTCATCATTGATGAGATAAAAGCTAAGGCATCGACGTGCCTATTATCCTTTCTGCAGATGTGACGAAACTTGATACCAGGAATCTCCTGAGCATACTCCCTAGCAAGTTTGAGATACTTCTGCAGAGAAGTGTCTGATGCTTGATAACGTCCAGAGATTTGTCGAATTACCAGTTGAGAATCGCTTGTCAATCTAAGATCTCTGATACCCATCTCAATGACCATTCTCATGGCATGGATGACCGCCTCGTATTCTGCCTCATTATTGGTCGCCGGAAACTCCAACCTTAGTGAGTGTACTATTCTGGCTCCTTTCGGCGAGGTAAAAACAATTCCTATCCCTTTTCCTTCTTTATTCGACGATCCATCCACATACACTTCCCAGCTTGTATGACTGCATTTTAGTAACTCCGGCATCTCATTTTCCCGTTCCTCTAATGAGAACAATATTTCTTCGATTTCTTTTTCTTCTTCAATTCGAAAGTCGGCGAGGAAATCTGCAATGACTTGAGATCGCTGAGCGGTACGTATTTCATTCTGGACGCCGAATTGTTCAATTTGAGTGTTCCATTTAGCAATCCGCCCTACTCTGTGAGAGCTGTGCAAAATTGATTCTATAGGAGTCTTAGTCAGAACAATGATAGGATGAGCATGAAAGTATGGACGCAGTCGTTGGGATGCGAAAACTAGTGCTAAGATTAATTACTCAATTTTGGTGTAATTCTTTTCTGCTCCTTGTAACGTTCTGCTGATATAATATATAGGTGTCTCCCCACCTTTTCTTCTTACAAGGACAGCGCTGATTGCTACTGCTGTTGCGGCGAGATATACTCTGAGTTCTTCGCCGTGCTCTGGTGGTTGAATTGCTGGGAGAGTGGCGAGGTACTTTTTAATGCCTTGAAATGCAGATTTGTTTGCCTCAGTCCTAGTTATACTTTTCACCTTTTATTAATGTTTGGAAAAATAATTTGCATTTGTCGGAGAACCTTGAGATGAACCTATTCAGCGAAGCCAATGTTCCATTAAGTCGCATAACATCTTTTACCGTCACCGGTGAAGGCATATCTATGATTGCTTTAATCTTTGCTTGGTCAGCCTCTACTCCGTTCTTTGTGACAACATACCCTAAGAATTTCCCCGAGGTCACACCAAAAACACACTTTGCCGGGTTTATCTTCAATTTGGTGATACGCATGTGATCAAATATTTCCTTCAAGTTTTGGATGTGAATCTGTTTAACCTTGCTCTTTACTAACATGTCGTCGACATAAACTTCCATTGTTTTTCCTATCCATTTCTCAAACATTTTATGTGCCATCTCTTGATAAGTAGCACCAGCGTTTTTCAATCCAAAGGGTATCCTAGTATAGCAGAACAACCCTTTGGTGGAAAAAAAAGTTGTATGTTTCTGATCTTCCTCGGCCAAAGGTATTTAGTTATATCCCGAGTAACCATCCATATATGATAGTAACTCATGGCCTGACGTGGCGTCTACTGTTTGATCGATACTTGGCAGCGGGAAACTATTCTTTGGGCACGCCCTGTTGAGGTCGCTGAAGTCAATGCAAATTCGCACTCCCTTGTTCTTCTTTGGTACCACCACCATATTCGCTATCCACTGAGGATATTGCACTGGCCTTATGATACCAGACGCCCTCATCTTATCAATCTCTGCTTCTACTGCTTCTTTGTAGGCTCGAGCCAATTTCCTTATCCTTCGCCTGAAAGGCCTAATCTTCGGGTCAATATCTAATTTATGACATGCTATTGCTGGGTCAATGCCCGGCATTTCATTCATTCCCCAAGAGAAGAGATCCACATACTCTTTAAGTAGTGCCTGTAGTTTCGTCGATTCATCTTCATTTAACAGAGTGCCAATCTTCACCATTTTTGGATCATTCCCCTCGCCGATGTTTATATCTCTGGTGGGTTCCACCGCCGTAAAATGTAATTCAGGTTCTCCCATCGGCGATGGTTCCTTTAATTGCTATAATGTCTTCCCATCAGGTTTCGCCGAATCTTCTATTGAGTTAACCGAATGCGCGTATTTCGATGGGTCGGCGATGAAGGCTTGAATCTCCTGTTCCTTTAAGGCTTCTTTGCCTTGCTTCTTTCTTTCAATAATTCTGGCTTTCCTATTTTCGCGCATTTGTATGTCCGCCGCATTGCAAGCTTTTGCCACTGCTAAATCTCCCACATACTCGGCGACTCCTTTAGGTGTTGGAAACCTTAAACGGTGATGATAAGTAGAGGGTACTCCTTTCAGGTTGTGCAACCATGGTCTTCCCAGGATTCCTGCATACGGCGAATCAACGTCCACGATACAAAGGGTAGTATCCAGAGCCAAGTCGGTCGCAGGTGACAATCTTGAACTCAATTTCTCCTTTTGTCTTAGAAGCAATCCCATTGAATCGGTAAATGTTGTACGATGAAACTGTTGGCGAAGGGATTTCTGTGTCTTTCACTTTCATTGCCTCATACGCAGAGTTAAAAATAATGTCTACCGACATGCCTGGATCGATAAGGACTTTAGGTAATTTGAATTTTCCCATTTGAATAGTGAGGACCAAAGGATTATTATGGTTCCTCCCTTCAGGTGGTATCTCATCGGCGGAGAAACCTACACAAGCTTTCATCCAATCTAACAGCGGTTCTTGTTTGACGACGACGCTACAAATTTCATTTCCCAACTTATCTCGCTTATGTACTATGGATAAAACATTGTTGTGGAACTCGTCTCTAGTGATCTTCGAATGCACAATGAAGAAGCAATCCAACTCCAACAAGTCACGCTCGACCTTGACTTCAAACACATTTGGAGCTTGAATAGCTTGAATTGGCTGAACCATGAGTGGTGGCGGTGGTGGTAACTCAAGAAAATCTTGGAATTTTCCCAAACGAATAAATCTGTGAACTTCCTGCTGGACACCAGTACAGTTTTCTGTTGAATGGCCATGGAATAAATGGAACTGGCAAAATGAGTTAGTATTAGTGGGTGGGACCCTGAGATTGCCTCTGTTGTAAGGATAACGAATGTCGTCTCTACAATTTGAATTCTCGATCTGACCCCATGCATCAGTATAGGATATGCGAAGTTTCGGAAGTGTAGCATCCTGGAGAGTCTGCTGGTTGTCTCTGCCGAATTTTCTATTGTCGTCGTTGTATCTTCTATCGCTATTTCCATTTCGCCGATGGTCACGTCCACCTCTACCATCATTTCTTCCTCCATTATCTTGCCTATCCCTGCCATCATAGTTGCCTCTCTTTTGAGAGTTCCAATGTTGATCGGCGATTACTTGATGTTGTTGTTTCACGGTTTCTGGTACCACTATCGCCGAAGAAGGAGCTTTCGCCAATCTCTGCTGCTCTGCCTTGTGCCATTCTCTTTTGATTTCTTCTTGCTCTTCGAGGGAGTAACTATTGATTGAGTGAATCTTCTTTACTCGTTCTCTTTTTTGACGAAGTTCTTCCTCCTGAATTTCTTTATAATTCATCCATTCATTTTGCTTTGCTCTCATAGCTTTCATATCTTTTGGAGCATCCCAAAATAGGCTCTTGTACATAGGATCTGATGTTTCCATAGAGTTAATGAATGCCCGGATTTTGTCTTTGTCAGACACCGCTGACCCTACTTCGCTACAAAGCCTTTGCCATCGCTGGATTAAACTTCTATATGTTTCCGAAGGTCGCTTCTTGATATTAAATAGTCTCTCCACACCTGGGCCACTTCTGTTATTCTAGATGTAAGTGCGCAAGAATTTTCCCTCCAGTTTGCTAAATGATCCAATTTTACCTTCGTCCAACCCATCGAACCAAGCCAGAGCTTCATCTTTAAGGGTTGCAGGAAATGCCATGCACATTATTGGGTCTGAGCCTACCCAAGACGCCAGATCTCGCTTATAGCTTCTGATGTGCTGAGCTGGATCCCTTGTTCCGTCAAAGATGGACAAGAACTTTGGCATGGTAAATCTAGTAGAGACATGGCCATATGTGATACATTCTTTAAAGGGTGTTTTCTGTGCCTCAGAGAGTGTTGTTTCTAATTTTGACTCCTTCGCTGATCCTGCCATCGCCGCTACTTTGTGCATTAGGCAACTAAGTTCTTTTCGCATTCCTTTGTCATCACGGCCTCCTGAATCATCAATACCTTCATCATTCCTTTTAAGTATGTCTTTTCTTCTGCCCCTCTCATCGTACTTCGTCGACGAGTCTGATATATTTATGGTGCTGTTTCTGCTTCGAGTAGACCTGCTTCTTTCAGAACCGCGAGTGGTGCGCGACTGAGATGTATGACTCTTAATCTGTATCATTTTTTTGTTTTCCGCCATCAACTCTCTATGGCTCTGCAAAAAAGTCTCCATTTGCAATTGCAACTGCATCTGCATTTGAGCTGATTGCCGGTTGTTCGCCTCAAGGATATTGCATTGCATCTGCAGCTGTTACACCACCTCCATTAACATTCTGAGTTATAACCACAACATTGGAAGATTCGCCGGTGTTCCTTTGAGTTGTTATGTCGCCATTTGCTGCATCACCAACAGTGCCCATGCCTGCTTCTCTGCTGACCCTCTGTAGTAACATGTTGGGTTCACCTGTTGCTTCTGCATTCTCCAAGTGGGTGATATCTTCTATCAAGACTTCGTCCTGATGGAGTTGTTGGTGTACGGGTTGTCGCCGAGATGAACTCGCTAGAAAAGAACTCGCCAACCTGTTGGTTCTGATGCTCTACTCCTGGTATTGTGTCTACTGGGGAATACCAATGGTGTAGGAAGGATGGGATACTGTGAAGGTCTACCCGCTGGAGCTCTGCTGATTTTACTCCTAGAACCCATTCGCCGAAGGTCTGTAAAAGAAAACAACACACTTCCTGACAATATTGCTCTGTTAGTACTGTGGGTAAATGCCAAACGAGTTAGTGGAGGTAGTTGGACAACTTTTCAGAATGTTATTAAGGAAATGACAAAACTGCAGACCTAACTCAAAGTATGCACATACGATGACCTAAGCATGACAGAAAGGACTAAGCCTGCACAGGAACCGAGCTGAACCGATGGACTGGACCGGAACCGGAGGAACCGGGACCCAAAAGAACCGAGTCGATGGCACCGAGTAAGGTACCGGTTCTAAAAATCAGAACCGATAGACCTTGGTTACAGGTACTGGTTCTAGTCAAGTCCCGTACCTGTCCTGTACCGTGTACCGACATCATCGCGAAATTTCAAGCGCGCGCAAACATTGTACTCAATTTTTAGCGATATATCACGCGCGCGCCAACATCGTACTCAGTTTTTAGCGAAATATCACGCGCGCGCAAACATTGTACTCAGTTTTTAGCGATACATCACGTGCGCGCCAACAGCGTACTCAATTTTTAGCGATATATCACGCGCGCGCAAAAATTGTACTCAGTTTTAGCGATATATCACGTGCGCGCCGAAATCTTACTCAGTTTTTAGCGAAATATCATGCGTGCGCAAACATTGTACTCAATTTTTAGCGATATATCACGCGAGCGCCAATATCGTACTCAGTTTTTAGCGAAATATCACGTGTGCGTAAACATCGTACTAAGTTTTTAGTGATATATCACGCGCGCGCAAACATTGTACTCAGTTTTTAGCGATATATCATGCGCGCGCCAACATCGTACTCATTTTATAGCGAAATATCACGCGTGCGCAAAAATTGTACTTAGTTTTGGCGATATATCACGCGCGCGCAGAAATCTTACTCAGTTTTTAGCGAAATATCATGCGTGCGCAAACATTGTACTCAATTTTTAGCGATATATCACGCGCGCGCCAACATCATACTCAGTTTTTAGCGAAATATCACGTGTGCGTAAACATCGTAATAAGTTTTTAGTGATATATCACGCGCGCGCAAACATCGTACTCAGTTTTCAGCGATATATCACGCGCGCGACATCGTACTCAGTTTTTAGCGAAATATCACGTGTGCGCAAATATTTTGTACTCAGTTTTTAGCGATATATCACGCGTGCGCCAACATCATACTCAATTTTTAGCAAAATATCACGAGCGCGCAAACATTGTACTCAATTTTTAGCGATATATCACGCGCGCGGCAACATCGTACTCTAGTTTTAGCGAAATATCACGCGTGCGCAAACATTGTACCCATTTTTTAGCGACATATCACGCGCGCGCCAAAGTCGTACTCAGTTTTTAGCGATATAACACGCTACGCAGACATCATACTCAGTTTTTAGCGATATATCAAGCGCGCGCCAACATCGTACTCAATTTTTAGCGATATATCACGCGAGCTCAAACATCGTACTCAGTTTTCAGCGATATATTACGCAGGCGCCAACATCGTACTCAATTTTTAGCGAAATATCACGCGCGCGCAAACATTGTAGTCAGTTTTTAGCGATATATCACGCGCGCGCCGAAATGTTACTCAGTTTTTAGCGAAATATCATGCGAGCGCAAACATTGTACTCAATTTTTAGCGATATATCACGCGCGCGCCAACAACGTACTCAGTTTTTAGCGAAATATCACGTGTGCGTAAACAACGCACTCAGTTTTTAGCGAAATATCACGTGTGCGCAAATATTTTGTACTTAGTTTTTAGCGATATATCACGCGTGCGCCAACATCATACTCAATTTTTAGCAAAATATCACGAGCGCGCAAACATTGTACTCAATTTTTAGCGATATATCACGCGCGCGCCAACATCGTACTCAAGTTTTTAGCGAAATATCACGCGTGCGCAAACATTGTACCCATTTTTTAGCGACATATCACGCGCGCGCCAAAATTGTACTCAGTTTTTAGCGATATATCACGCTACGCAGACATCATACTCAGTTTTTAGCGATATATCAAGCGGGCGCCAACATCGTACTCAATTTTTAGCGATATATCACGCGAGCTCAAACATCGTACTCAGTTTTCAGCATATATTACGCAGGCGCCAACATCGTACTCAATTTTTAGCGAAATATCACGCGTGCGCAAACATTGTACTCAATTTTTAGCGATATATCACGCGCGCGCCAACAACGTACTC
>JAJJMA010187020.1:0-11842 GCA_023529015.1 Papaver nudicaule | reverse complement strand
TTCTCTTCAATACGTTAAATTGGCCTAAGGCATTTTCTACACCTACATTTTGCCTCTTTCATCTTTAAAGACTTTAGTCGCTGAAGATGAAATCCTCTAACCGCTGAAAAATGCCAGCACATTTCTTCTGACAGTATTTTCTCCACGTACGATGGCATGCCGTAAATGTCGGAGCTGCTTTATGACCTGCAACCGGCTGAACCTGTCGAGATTCCCTTTCCTATAAATACTCTAATTCTCCTCACGTATCCTATTTTCCTTTCAGTTTTTCCTTTCTTTTTCTCTGCTCTTAAACCCTAACCGCCGCTGCTCCGTCACTATTTTGCCTGAAACCACCATTTTCCGCCCCTTTTCGTCTTCTTACTGGTGTAGAACTCCTTCTTGGTTATTGCTCTATAACGTCTTCCATCCAGATTCATCTTTTGTCTACCTTTTCTTTATTCCGGTGAATTTTCACCTCTGCAACTTCCGTTCTCCGTTCACTCTTCATCTTCTCCGATCTTCTCATGGCTTCTACTGACTCTTCCTATGACCAAAGCTTAGAACTTCAACAGCAAGGGTCCAACCGTGAGGACGCTGAGTCCTCCTCAAGTTCTCAGAACGAGGATCATGATGACGAAGAATCTATAGATTACAACGGTAAACCTTCTTGGGGTGATGATTGGGAGGGGTATTGCACTCCAGCGCATAAAATTACTCCAGCACTTAATATCACACCTTTAGACGGCGTCACCATGTGCTCTGATCCATTACTCTTGGAACATATCCGCCGGGAAGGCCAAGATGAGAATCATTTAGTTATATCCATGGGCCAGATCAGAGCTGGGTACCAGTTTCCTCTTTACGATCCTACCAATCCACTCCTTCTTCAATTGCTGATGCATATAAACAAGCATCCCGCCCAACTTTCTGGTAATTCCATTCGTATACTGTATGAATGGGTTGCCCGTAGTAAAGACCACACCCTTTATCCTAAAGTCGCCAGAGATCCTGCCTTTACCAACAAGGAACTGTATACCGTTGAGAATTTCTTAGCTCAATATCAAGTGAAACCCAGTCTCAGGGCCGGCGAACCCTGGTTATACCGTCTTGAATCAAGAAGGGGTTTTGATAATGATAAGAAGTTTCTAAGGGATGTTGACAAGAAAGAGTCCACTACTGAGAGACCCTTTGTCCGCCATAAATCTGAAAATCACTGGGGTGATATTCCTTGCCAAGTTGAAGGTCCCTGGCTCAAGGGTTTTAAAGATGAAAACAAGACTATTCCGCGTGAAGAATTTCTCCCTGAGCATTCTGACTTAGCCAAACATGACTTTTGGTCCGTTCGCTGGGATGAAGAAAACCGGTATCTCAAGAAGGATGGCAAATTCGTTGTCACCGATAAAGGACATTGGGCTAAAAAGCCTGAATTTTGCAAGCAACCTAAAGTGCAAGGTACAAAAAGAAAAGGAAAAGAGGGAGGCGCCGTTCAGGTAACAAACATCCTACCGCTGTCTTTGAAATATATGTATATATTTGCCTCTGTTTGTTAGCTTAATGGCTGACGATGATTTTCCTTTTCATAGCCCCCTAAGAAGAAATCTAAGCCAGAGAAACCCCTCAGCGCAATAGATCGCGTTAAAGCCGCTGTTGGCACACTCCCTGGTGTGTCTACTGCTGGATCCAAGAAAGGTGACAATTCCAAGTGTGCTTCCGCTGCTAAAAAAGGCGGCGACTCTTCCAAAAGAAAAGATAGCGGGTCTTCTCAGAAAAGGGATGATGAATCTTCCAAGAAGAAAGGCGGCAACTTTTCCAAGAAAAATGACGACGAATCTTCCAAGAATAAGGATGGCGACTCCTCTAAGAATAATGAAAAGTTGCCTAAGACTAAAAAATCTACGGCTTCCAAGAAAGGTAATAAGCCCAACAACCCGAATACTGTTAATGATCCTATTTCTGAAGACCAGTCTGTGAAACCTGCTAGTGAGCGTCGTGTTGACGAGATGTTTGAAGAAACTCTTGTAACTCCACCAATTACTACCTCAGTTACTGCCACCACTGGGCAAGGTACCGCTGAGATGAATATGGATACTGCTGGCGAGAATACCGTTGAAATGCAAACTTCTGTTCAATCAGATAACCTGATTGAGCCTGCCTCTGCCTCAGCTGTTGACAACACTGTCTCAGTTCTTCGTCACCTTCTTTCTCTGAACACTCCACCTTGCACTTCTGCTGGCAATAGCTCTTCAATGATTCAGTTACCGCCGAATAAGTTAGTGGAATCCTTCGCCAAATTGTTGTCTCAGGATGAGAATGGTTCTAATACTCTTTATCTAGAATCAATGAGCAAGCTAAGTGAGCCTGGGTTAGCGCTGAAACCCGTCGAACTTACTACCGCCGTCTCTCATCTTACTCCTTATCAGCAATTTTGCAGCGCCGTCATGGTAGATTGCTGCCTCAGCTTTACTCTTAAACTTTTTGTTCTTATCAAGATTTTATTTCTGACTATACCAACCTGTTTTACTCTGCAGGATTTCCAGCGCAATCTTGGTAGTATCACACTGAATGCTCAGCTAAGGCAAGAACTTGACAATCTGCGCCAAGCAAAGGCCACAGTGGATCAAACGAGTGCTTCCTTGAAACACCAGCTAGCTGTAGAAAAGAAGGAGAGCAGTCGTATGCGCGTCAACTACAATCAAGAGAAAAAGAAGCATGAAGAGCTCCAAGGTTAGTAGTTGTTTCCAATTTTTTGTACAATAATTTTACATTCTGTTGTTCTTTTTCCCAACGTCTAGTCCCTTTCCCTTATAAGGTCGCCGTCAACACCCTGATAGCCGATTAAAGCAAGCTGAAACTGAGATTGGTAAGTTGACTAGTGCTAACACTAAGCAACGTAATATGTTACTCAATTTGGGCCAAGATGTTAAATGGTACCGCCGAGAATTGCGTAACGTCACTGATCTTAACGTAAATCTTGATCACCTGCTCAAAGTTTCTCAAGCTGATGTGGCATGGACAAGGAGCGAGCTTGACAACGCCTCCCGCTTAGCTGAGTTGGAACGTAAAGCCAAAGAAAAAGCCATTGTGGACCATATGAAGATAACCACCCAACTGAAGGATAAGGAAGCCACCATTTCGCGCTTATCGTCCACACTGGTTTGTCGTACCGCTGAGAGAGACGCCGCTCGAGATGAAATTCAACACCACAAAAAATTTTCCCAAATTCATGGAGATCGTGCTAGGCAGTTGAATGAAGAGAATACTATACTTAGACTCAAAATCAAACAAGCCGTTGGTCCTTGTTCTGATCAGGAAGTTTTGAGTAAACTTGATGAAATAAGTGTTGCCAAAAAGGGTATTCATGAGTATGTTAGCGGTCTAGAAGGTAGTTCCTTAGGATTTCATTTTCTCATGTAATTTCCAGTTTGGTATTGCCTCAGCGCTAATATTATGCTTTTCCTTATTTCAGAGAAATACAAAAAGTTAGAGTCTCAGCTGGAAGAGCAAACCGCTGTCTTGAAAGAACACAAATGGTGTACTGCCAGGATTACTGAACTGGAAGGGCAATTGAAAGATCATCAGACATGTGGGAGCAAGTTGCATACGCTGGAGTCTGAACATTTGCAGTGTACTGGCAAGATTTTCAACCCGGAAGCTGACATTAAGACACTTCAAGAGTATAAGGAAAAGTTTGAGTCTGAATCTTCTAAGTCCAAGAAACTTCAACAGATGCAAGACGTCCTCAAGTCTGAGCTGAGTCTTGCCAAGAAATCTGCTCAAACCCAAGAAGAGCAAAATTTTGCTGATGTTAGAATGGCCGGCTTTTTTGCTATCCAGATGTACTTGGCACAGTTTTGCCCTGATCACGATTTGGATATTCCAGATGACTATGCTCCTGGTCGCCTTCCTCCTAACACGGATACTGCTCCTAATGCTGCTGATGATGAAGGTAATGCCGAAGATGCTATTCACATAGACAGCGGGTCAGATTCTGGAGAGGAGAGTGGTGAAGAAGAGGACGCTGAAGACGACACAGACTTGCAGCCAAAGGGTCAAAATTCTCGTCGAGACAGCGGAAAGAGTGCTAATGTTAATGATGACCAGGATACTTCTGAACATCAGAATCAAGACGCCGACAATCCAAACCAAGGGAAAGGTGCAGTTTCCACTGAAGCTGGAGGAGAAAATGCTGATTCCTCGCTTAAAAACCCAAATATGGCTGTTGAAGACCCTTTGAAGTCTCCAGATGTGCAAATCTGATAAATGTTTCATATTCTAGTTATCAAGTGTTATTTAGATAACTCTTAGCTTTTCATGTTTTTGTATAATCATGAGATATGTTTATATCTCCCCCTCTTTTGTTATGGAATTTTGGTAGATGTTTTTCTACCTTTGCATTTTGTTATATATATAACTCTCTTTGTTTGTTTCTGCCGGTATAATCGAATCCATTTTAGTTTCAATGATGAGCTGACAGTATTTTTCCTTAGCCACATCGCAACCGTTTTCGCTATACATTGTTACTTGTGCCCGTCGGCGATCTATTATAAGTGGTAGGTTTGCCAAGAGGGTGGTTAATGCCTCCGGGAGTCTTATATTTTTCTGCCAGCACTTACAGATCAACAAGTAACGCGTCAGGAGTTATAGCACCAGTTAGCCAGGTTTACTGCTATTCAAAGCCATGCATTGAAAACTAAAATGTTCCGTTATGTCCCGGCGTATAATTTTCTTGGCAGATTTGCCTCAGTAGGTGGCTATTGAGCCTTGTAAAATTTGTTTGGCAATTTTGCCTCAGCGTATGGCTATTGAGCCTTGTAAAATTTGTTTGGCAATTTTGCCTCAGTGTATGGCTATTGAGCCTTGTAAAATTTGTTTGGCAATATTGCCTCAGCGTATGGCTATTGAGCCATGTAGATTCTGCTTGGCGGTTTTGCCTCAGCGTATTTGTCGCCGTATAATTAAAAATGACACAATAATTTGTTAACGGGGTTCGGCGCACAAAGCAAACCTACGTCCCCGGATCTTATTTGCTGCAGATTACAAAAGCTAATAAGATTTCTTGGGTATTATGCCCGCCCAAGACTTCGGATTTTTACATGTAATCTTATGGATAGAATCTCTTGATAAACTTGGCATTCCATGGATGCTCAAGTTCTTTTCCATGCTCATCAACTAACACATAAGCTCCACTACCCGCTACACGCTTGATGACATAAGGGCCTTCCCAAGTAGGCTCCAGCTTTTTACATCCTTTCTTCTTCTGATACGGCGGTATCTCTCTTAATACCAGGTCACCAGGCTGATAGTCTCTTTTCACTACACGCTTATTATACTCCCTGGCTAGACGGCGATGGTAATTCTCCATATGAGTCAAAGCAATGAGCCGCTGTTCTTCCAAGTCGTCTAGTTTCGCCAAGATTAAGTCTGTATTGAGGTTCTTCTCCCAAGCTTCGTGTTTTGTCATTGGCAATATAACTTCTGATGGAAGCACTGCCTCAGCACCAAATGTGAGTAAAAAGGGAGATGCTCCAGTCGCCTCTCGAATTGTAGTTCTGTAAGACCATAAGACGTTGTGAAGATGCTCACACCATGCCTTCTTGTACCCTTCAACTCTCTTTTTTAACCCCATTCCTATTGTTTTATTGGTGGCCTCCGCCTGCCCGTTGCTTTGAGGATAAATAGGAGTAGATTTTCCCAGTTTAACGCCGTATGTTGCCAGCAGGTTTTCAATATTCTCGCCGACCAATTCTTTCCCATTGTCAGTACAGATTTCCGCCGGAACACCAAAACGACAGAATATATTTTCCCATATGAATGTAAACACTTCTTTTCATGTTCTTTGTCTAAGTGCCTTAGCTTCACACCATTTGGTAAAATAATCTGTTGCCACAATGATATATTTGCGCTGTCCCGATCCAGGGGTTAGTGGTCCAATAATGTCAATCCCCCACTTGGCAAAAGGCCATGGGCTTAATACTGAGTTCAGTGATACCACTGGTGCCTTTATCTTATTTGCATACAGCTGACAATTCCTACACCGCTTAGCATACTCAGCGGAGTCGCCATTCATCCAAGGCCAGTAATATCCTTGCATTTTCACTTTTAGAGCCAGCGCCCTCTGTCCGCTGTGATTTCCGCAATCTCCCTCATGAATTTCTTTTAACAGCTTCTTTCCTTCATCTCTTGATACGCATCGTAATAGTGGCCCAGCAAATGATCTTCTGTATAGGACGCCGTCTCTTAATTCATAATTCCTTGACCTACTGATAACTTTATGCGCTAACAGCTTGTTTCCGGGAGTAGTGAGATGCTCCAAGTAATATCTGATAGGAACTCTCCAGTCCGTTTCCGCTGATTCTTCAATGTCTACCGCCAGAACTTCCTGTTGCCTTCTTCCTTCTATTGATGACATCTTTAGTCTTTCAATTGCTATTGCCGGTACTTCTGGATCCGCCATCATAGAGGAGATAAATGCCAGTGCATCTGCATGTCTGTTGTCGTTTCTACATATGTGTCTAAATTCGATGCCGGTAATCTTATTAGCGTATTCTCTCGCCAATTTAAGTATTGCTTCAGTGAGCTATCATGCGCTTCATATCTGCCTAGGATCTGTCGAATGACCAGCTGGGAATCACTAGTTAAACGGATGTTGCTGATGTCCATCTCGATTATGAGTCTCATAGCATGTATTACCGCTTCGTATTCTGCCTCATTATTTGTAGCTGGAAACTCTAATCTGAATGAGTGTACTATCCTTGAACCCTTTGGTGAGATAAAGACTATGCCAATTCCTTTGCCTTCTTTATTAGCTGAGCCGTCAACATATACTTCCCACTGGTTTGGATCTCTTTTCAGCAAGTCTGGGACTCCTTCATCTGGATCTTCTTTCTCCATGAATGGAATATCTTCAGTTTCTTCTTCTTCTTCTTCTATAGGAAAGTCTGCTAGGAAGTCGGCGATAACTTGTGACCTTTGAGCTGTCCTTATTTCATATTTGACGCCGTATTGATCTATCTGAGCATTCCATTTTGCAATACGCCCTGCTCTTTGAGGACTATGAAGAATGGCTTCAATGGGAGTTTTGGTGAGTACCGTTATGGGATGGGCATGAAAGTATGGACGAAGTCTGCAAGTGGCGAAAACCAGAGCTAATATTAATTGCTCTATCTTAGTATAATTTTTCTCAGCGGGCTGCAGAGTTCAACTAATATAGTAGATTGGTGTCTCTCCTCCTTTTGTCCGCACTAGAACTGCACTAACCGCTGCTGATGTGGCCGCCAAGTAGACCCTCAATTCTTCTCCATGTTCCGGCGGCTGAATAGCTGGCAAAGTGTCTAAGTACTTCTTTATTCCCTGAAATGCTTCCTCATGATCCTTTGTCCAATTGAACTTCTCTCCTTTCTTCAGCATTTGGAAAAATAATTTGCACTTATCAGAGAACCGAGATATAAATCTGTTAAGAGACGCCAATATGCCGTTTAAACGCATGACATCTTTCAGGGTTACCGGCGAGGGCATTTCCAAAATGGCTTTGACTTTGGCTTGGTCTGCCTCTACTCCCTTCTTTGTGACAACATAACCCAAAAACTTTCCAGAGGTGACGCCGAATACGCACTTTGCCGGGTTAATCTTCAACTTGGTTACTCTCATGTGATCAAAAATTTCTTTCAAGTCTTGCACGTGATTCTTCTTTTTCTTACTCTTGACCAACATATCATCAACATAAACCTCCATAGTTTTACCTATCCATTTTTCGAACATATCTTGGGCCATCTTTTGATATGTAGCACCAGCATTCTTAAGACCAAATGGCATTCTTGTGTAACAAAATAAACCTTTAGTAGAGAAGAAAGCTGTGTGCCGTTGATCTTCTTCTGCCAGCGGTATCTGGTTATATCCAGAATAGCCGTCCATGAAAGACAGCAATTCATGCCCAGAAGTGGCATCGACAGTCTGATCTATGCTTGGTAATGGAAAGCTGCTCTTGGGACACGCCCTATTCAAGTCGCTGAAATCAATGCAAATTCTTACCCCTTTATTCTTCTTAGGAACCACCACCATATTAGCTATCCACTCTGGATATTGAACTGGTCTAATGATTCCTGACGCCTTCATCTTGTCAATCTCTGCTTCCACCGCCTCTTTGTACGCTGGTGCCAACTTTCTTGGACGCTGTTTGAATGGTCTGATCCTTGGATCTATATCCAACTTATGGCATGCAGTTTCTGGATCAATACCAGGCATCTCATTCATGCCCCAAGCAAAAACATCCACATATTCTTTTAGCAAGGCCTCTAGCTGCCGAGATTCTTCTTCATTCAATAAGGTACCAATTTTTACTATCTTAGGAGCATCTTCTTCACCTATGTTGATTTCCCTTGTAGGTTCTACCGCTGTGAAATGCAAATCTGGCTCACCCATAGGCGAAGGTTCCTTTAGTTGCTATAAAGGTGCCGCTGAAGGACTTGCTGTTGACTCGCCCTCCTTCACAGAAAGAATATACTTATTGGGATCGGCGACTAGTGCGGTTATTTCTTTAGCCTTAGTTGCCTCTTTGGTCTGCTTCTTTTTCTCAATTATCCTTGCCTTTCGAGTTTCACGCATCTTGACGTCTACTTCATTGCATGCCTTTGCCGTAGATGAGTCGCCAATATACTCAGCTACCCCTTCTGGAGTTGGGAATCGTAACCGCTGATGATAGGTCGAAGGTACTCCCTTGATGTTGTGCAACCATGGCCTGCCAAGAATTGCTGCATACGGCAAATCTACCTCCACAACACAGAAAGTAGTGTCCATGATCAAGGTCTTACATGTAACAACCTTCATCTTTACTTCTCCTTTAGGCTTGGACGCTATCCCATTAAATCCATAAATGTTGTATGAAGATGGAACTAATGACTCTACCGGTTCTTCTTTAGAATCCATGGCCTGGTATGCTGAATTGAAGAGAATATCAACAGAGCTTCCTGGATCTACCAGCACTCTTGGAACCTTGAATTTTCCTATTTGGATGGTAAGGACCAATGGATTCAAGTGACTTCTTGCCTCAGGTGATAGTTCTACCGCCGAAAAACTGACTGGCTTTTTCATCCATTCTAATAGTGGGCTGCTCTTGACGGCGACACTGAAAATCTCTTTGCCACTGCTATCCCTCTTGTGAATTCTTGACATTACATTGTTATGGAATTCATCCCTACTGATTGTTGAATGCACAATAGAGAAACAATTCAATTCTTTCAGATCACGCTGAACTTCAACTTCAAAAACTTCAGGCTTTGGCTGTACAACTTGGATTGGTTGAACCTCCAATGGTGGCGCTGGAGGTAATTCTAGGAAATCTTGAAATCTTCCCATACGGATGAATCTATGCACCTCTCTCTGAACTCCTGTGCAATTTTCAGTTGTGTGGCCATGGAATTGATGGTATTGGCAGTATTGACTGGTATTGGAAATAGGATTCGCGGGATTTCCCCTATTAAAAGGATAGCAGATTTCATTCCTCGATGCTGAACTCTCTATTTGCCCCCATGCATCAGTATATGTGACACGTAATTTTGGTAGCGTGGCGTCTTGGAAATCTGGGTATCCTGGCTTTCTGTCGCCGAATCTTCGATTGTCATTGTTGAATCTTCTGTCACCATTGCCCTGTCGCTGGTTATCGTATCCCCCTCTATTGTCGCCGTAATTTCTTCTATCGTTGTTAGCGTATCTACCTCTATTATCATATCCTCCTCTATTGTCTTGATCATCTCTTCCTGCGTAAGTGTCTCTCTTTCCTTGATTCCATTGTTGATTGTTGTTCTGATGATATTGATGTCGTTCTTGTGGCTGCTGATGTGGGACAACTGCCGCTGATGGTGTTGCTGCTGTTGCTTCAAGTTTTTTGTGCTCCTTTCTAATCCATTCTTTTCTTGCTTCTTCTTGTTCTTCCGGCGACAAATTGTTAATAGAATGAGCATGCTTTGCTCTTTCCTTCTTCTGGCGTTCTTCTTCTTCTTGCATTTCTTCATATATCAACCATTCATTTTGTCTAGCTCTCAACTCTCCTATATCTGCTACTAGAGTCCAATATACAGATTGGAACATCTTATCCGTTGTTTCCATTGAGCTGATGAATGCTCGCATCTTTTCTTTGTCAGATACCGCCGATCCCACTTCACTACAAAGCTTTATCCACCTCATAATATAACTTCTACAAGTTTCCATGGGTCTTTTCTTATTGTTAAATAATTTTTATGCCCCAGGGCGCACTCTCTTGTTTTGAATATAATTTGCAATGAATTTCTCTTCCAACTGTGTATATTTCTCAATTGACTTCTCTCTTAGGCCGTCGAACCAAGCCAAGGCTTCATCCTTGAGAGCAGCGGCAAACGACATGCACATTATTGGATCTGAGCCGGTCCATGCCGTTAAATCTCTCCTGTAACACTGCAAGTGTAGGGTTGGGTCCCCTGTACCGTCAAAGATTGATGTGAAAGTTGGCATACTAAACTTCCTGGACACATGCCCATACGTAATTTCATCTACAAATGGTGTCTTTTTTGCTTCTAAGATTGCCTTCTTTAATTTATCGTCTTTTGGTTGACCTGTGACTTCTTCTATCTTCTTCTCCATACGGCGTAACCTCTTTGCAACATATTCTTGATAATCATCTAATTTGCCCGAGTCGGCGTAACTTTCCTCGCCGTGATTAGATTTCCCAGTCCTCTTACTTCCTTCTTCTTTTTTCACTGTGGATGCCGCCACCTCTGGTCTTGCAGATCTGCTCTTTTGAGCTTTGTGCACTGTATGAGTTGAGCGACTTTTACTACGACTTTCCATTAACTGCTTATGCTGCTGTGCCAATTGTAAGTTGCTCTGAAGGATAATGTCCATCTGTCTTTGCATCTGCAACTGCATCTGAGCTTGGTTTATGGTGCTTTGTTCAAAGAATTTCTTTAGTAATTCTTCAGTAGCACTGGCGGATTTTCCTTCTGACACTGTTATTGGCGCCGTTCTTGATGTTCCAACAGCTGCTACCATTCTACTGCTACCTCCTACTTCTTTTGAAGTGTTGCCATCTACTCTCGAGGGTAACCCATTAGAGTTGAGATTGCCACCTACTACTCTTGATAATCCTTCAACTGCATGAGACGTCTCGCCGGGAATCGCTGTTTCTTTGATGGTGCCGTCATCCACTGCTTTTCCTTTACTTTGCACTGGAACTTCTTCTTCCTCATCTTCTTCTGGTATTCCATCCAAGTGTGTTATGTCTTGTATCAGAACAAGACCAATAGCCGTTGTCTGCCGTTGAGGTACTGCTGTCTGCATTGTTGTTGTTTGTTGTTGTTCTGATGTCGGCGCCATTGGCTGTTGTTGCTGAATCACCGGCTGTGGCGTTGTTGATTGTTGTTGCTGAATCACTGGCTGTGGCGTTGCTGACTGCTGACTTGCATTGCCACTCAAGAAAAAATCATGTGCAAAACCTAGCGGTGGTACCGCCGAACTTCTCAAGTTATGCCGTTTAGGAAGTGGTACAGACTGAGTGGGTATGGGAAACTTTGGAGCTTTACTGGTTGACGCCGTACCTCCTTTCCGCTTAGTCGCCATTTGGTATCCTGTGTAGAAAACAACAAAAGCACTTCCTGACAGTATTAAGCTAGCTTGACTGTTAGCAAATGCCAAATTCGTTAGTGGAGGTGGTTGAACGGTTTCTGATAAAGTAAGAAACAAACAAAATAGCTCAGAACTACAGCCGCGACATTTGCAGTGTATGACCTAATCTTGTCGGCAGTTGAAAGAAAAACCCTAACTTTTGAAAAATCATGGAAATCCTTAAAACACCAAAGTTTGATAACCATATTCATATTAAAGATCAAAATCT
>JAJJMA010187011.1:0-16441 GCA_023529015.1 Papaver nudicaule | reverse complement strand
AAGTTGGTGGCGCCATGAATATGGCGCCACGTTCACTCGTGCAGTTTTTTTTATTTTTTTGAAACACTGCATGTATGTGTATATACAAGCATAAACGTGCTCCCCGTGAGGGAGGAGCAAGTTAATGACGCCACAAGTCGTGGCGCCGCATTCTTGGGCGACTACGGCCAATTCGGTGGCGCCATGTATATAGCGCCACTCATGCTCATGTATAAAGAGAGATTTTTGTTGCGTATGTACTCTGATAATTGTGCATGCATAGTTACTCATGTTATTAGAGAATATAAGCGGGAGTGACTTGCTCGGAAATATTTGTGTGTTGCAGAGAAAGCGTAGCGGTGATCGAAAGTCGGCCTCTAGTCATCACTCTATCCGTGACGCTGCTGTTAGGACTCCCAAGTGTACTGATGGTTTTTCATATGCTCCTGTTGTTAGGAACCCGACCGCCTTTGTCGTTCGTGGAGACTTTTCTGCCTGCTTCATCCCAAGGCAAGGAGACTTCGATAATTCTCTGAAGGTGATGCCGTCGGAGACAATCAGGTTTTGCATGGAATCCAAGGTGCTTGATGGTGCGCCTGTTGACTTCAGAGTTCCTCAATTCCTTGTGCCACCATGTTGTGCTTGGTATGACTTCATACTGACTAACGAGAAGGTTAGGTCAATTCTGGAGCGATCAGGAGTTCTCTATGCGGTGAAGGCCACTAGGAACTTGAGAATATATAAGGATGCCGGTGCCATTGTTACTTTCCTCCTTCGTTGGAGCAGGGCAACAAAGACTTTCGTGACGAGTTGGGGTGAGTTCACCATTTCTTTAGAGGCGGTGGCTGCTTTATGCCATATTCCAATGTTAGGGAATCTCCCAGACAACTATTCTTCAGCCCAAAGCAAAATGATCGAGGTTTTACCTGGAAGATCTGAGAACTGCAGGTACCCAAAGCTTACTCGAGCGAAAATTACATAGAGTGGACTGATCATTGGTATGTGGGTGGCGCAAGTCCCAATGGAGGCGTTCTCGAGAGCACCCTTTGTATTGTCGCGTTCCTGGTACTCTGGTTGTCTAAGGACATTTTTGTTGATGCCCCTCTTGGCACCTTGAAGCCTCATGTTGTCCCCCTTGTCGTTCTCCTGGCTCACGGTCAGAGCCTGCCTATTGGCAGCTTGTTTCTTGGTTCTCAGTATGCCCAGTTCGATGCTTTTGTCCGGGACATGTCGGTGCCTGATGTCGGTAGGGTTAGTACCTACGCAAACCCCTCATTTGTCCAGGCGATCTTGTGGGAGCATTTCACACCTCATAGACCCAAAAAGGGGCCTTCTTTGGGTAAGACACTAAAGGAGAGCCCTCGAATCTTGCAGTGGAATAGCAAGTTGCCCCATTGCTTCTCCGGAGTTAGGGGACTTGCTAGATGATGAGAGGAATGTCAACTTCCGCCCGTGGTATACTAATTCTTCCCCTGATATCGTACAACCCATAACTTTCACGGAGGATCCTGGTGTTGAGTTACGATCGGGACCCCGAGAGTCGAGTGGTCTTACTATTAGGCAGGCTATCTTCATCAACAGCAGCACTCCTGGTTATATCCTTGGTTACTTTCACGGGGAAGAGGTGGTAATGCCTTACAATGTTGATCGAGCGGCGATAGTGATGGGTTTCGATCAATATGTTCCCAAGAGGTTACTCCTCGCGCCTTCTGTGGTTGAATTGCGGTCTTCTCTCGACGTATCTCTTCACCTCGGTCGTCGTTCTCCCTTCGTCTTTCGTTACAGACCAACGAGGATGACTCCTGAGTATCACGAGTTTTGAAATGGTACTCTCAAAGTCCTTCATGGTTTCGTCAGCGGGGGAGGTCAGGGTACTCCTGTTGATCCCGTTCAGGTATGGTGGTTCAACTGTAATTCCTTCTTGGTTGCAAAATATCTTTCTTTACCCTTCGTTATTCTTATACAGGTGCGCTCTACCCCGAGTCCCCAGTCGGACGACATGGTTTCACTTCGAGGCGCCAGGAGGAACCGACCTCGGATGAGAATTCCCAGGGGGTACGTCTCCCAGGTAGGAACGGATGGATTCCCTGGCGAGTATGAGGACGTCGATGTGACGGTAATGGGTCTTCTACCGAGATTGTTTTGCTTCCCTGTTAATGTTTAGCCGAGTTCTCATTCTTGTGTTGTCTTCTTGTAGACGGATCACTTAGGAGACAACGAGCTAGTGGGGTCTTCGAATGTGGGTGATGAGAATCGAGAGATGGCTGAGACGTCCAATGCTTCATCACCTCTTCGCGAGGAGTCGACCCTTGTCGTGGTAAGGGATTCACGTTCTCTATACCCTTGACCATTTCTTCCTTACCTCTGGACTAGTGGTAATCCTGTCTTTCACGGTTACTGACTTCTTCTTTTCTTTAGTCCATGAAGGGGAGCGGTGAGCTCATGCGTGACGAGACGGTGGTAACTGGTGGTGTCGACGATTGCCAAGTAGCTTCTCCCGTTACTGTAGACGTGCCCGTGGACGAAACACTGGCGAAGAAGCTGTGGAGGATGGTGATACTGAGGAGATCGAGACTTCTGACTCCGAAGATACTGCTGACGCCGAGATGAGAGCTAGGGAGGCTAGGTTGAACGCGTTTTATCCGACTCGAGGTGTCGCGTTCCCCCTTTTGAGTAGAGTTAGATCCTACCAGGTGGCTATAGGCGGTTTCGTCGTCTCCCAAGAGTACGAGGACATGTATACACGTATCTGGAAGGAGTTTGGGCACATCGCTAGGGAGGATGCAAACCGTGTCGTGGCGGAAGGATTCGTCGGAGTTCTGTTGGAGCGGATTGCCGAAATGTGGGAAAATTCTATGCGCGGGGTCGAATCAGAGACGTTGCAGGATTGGGAAGACGCTATAGCGGCTGATGAGTCTGAGTCTTTTAATGTATCTTGGCTCCGGGAGAGGTTTGAGAAGCGGAAGCAGGCTAAGGTTCAGGATGATAGTATTACCCGATGATGTTCTCGCCGCAAAGGAGAGGGAGGTTACTGAGTTGAAGGCTAGGTTTGTGAAGGAGCAGGACGTGCTTTCCAACATGAGAGACTCTTGCGAAAGGGCTAAGGCTATTGTGTTATCTGGTCTTTTCTGAGTATCTTGGTCTTGTTTCTTGACTCATGGTTTGGGAATATTTTAAATTTTATTATTATTACTCGAAAGACAATGATATAATGAGTCTCGTGTCTTGACTACGTACAATGGTTTTATGTTTCTTATAACTAAGGGTTTAATTGAGATATGCTTCAACCCGGCTTTTTTTGATTATTATTGTATCCTTGCATCCGTCTTTGAGCGAAACCAGTTTAGTACCCGTTCAGCGCAGACTTGATGACCATGTAGGGTCCTTCGGGCTTTCCCCCTCCTTGTCTGCCGGTCTTCATCACTAATTCTCCAACTTTGTAGTCTATGTCGTCGGTTAGCGAGGCCCTAGGGATGTGGAGTTTCCGGTATAATGGCGATTTCCGGGGGCGGCAGGCAAGCCCGTTGTTGTTGGCTTCCCCGTGCCCTATGTCTAATTGGTTAAACAGGATATTAAGGGTTTCATGACCAGGTGATGGGGTCATCCATTTTCTAAAATATCGAGTAGGGTGCATGATCCACTCATACCTTGCGACGAGCGCTCCGCCCATCTTTTGCGGGGATGCCATCCTTGATCCCTTTTCGGAGTTTGGTGAGGCTTCTCCTTCCTCGTACAGGGATACCACCGCTGCGTGGAGATCCTCTGGCTCAGTCGGTGTTCCGAGTGGGATTACAGTCTCGTTAAGTAGACTCTGGTTGTCTTTGAACCAAGGGTGGCCGAGGACCATGTCGTGTTCTAAGTCTCGTAGGACCACATAGAGTTCAGCCTCCGTTCGTACTCCGTTCACCTCTATCTGTAGAGTTATTCGTCCACGAGTTATCACCGTCCTTCCTTCGGGGTCTTCCAACATTTCTGGTGAATCAGTGACATCAGTAGCGAGCCTCCCGAAGCTTCTAGTGTTGTTGCAGAGATGACGTTGATTTTCGTTCCTGGGTCCAATGATGGGTGTCAAACCAGTCAAAATTAATACTCTTACTTCACTAAATATAAATTAAGCACAGTAGCAAGAATAAGTTCGTTCCACAGAGAGAAGTATGGTTTATCAGTTGTATTTGAAAACTTAAGAGTAACCAAAGGGGGGGATTTTTGTTGTGCAAATAAAATAAAAACGAAACAAGTAAATAAAAATAGAAATCAGAGAGAGGAAATACTGGTCAAGGGTTTCATCTTCAATCACCAAACATGTTCATCAATCGATCAAAGTTAACATTCAATCTTTCTCATACCAATAGCCCTAGAGTACCCCATCGAGAGTATACTCCGGTAAATTCCTTATATCATTGCATACCATAACGATGAATATGCAAATACTACTCAGAGAATAACTCAACACAATGTGCAATCAAGTTCAACTCTCCAAGAGCTTTAGGTTCTATGAATTAGGCTAATCTATGCAACAGAAAGACACTATTCAACATAGGTCAAGGTCTACATATGATTTCTAAAAGCTATCACCACTTTCGAGATCATATTGTGCTACTTGTGACAGGGTTCTTTGACTATTTCGTATCTCAAAACCCTAATCTAGCTATAGATATGCTTTCGTATTCATTCAGTTTGCAACTTTAAACAAATAAGAAAACAATCATATTGCAATACATCAATCATGCAATTATTAAACACAGTAGAACATGATCGATAATAAGATTTCAAGAATGTCAAAATTGACCAGCCAGATTGACTCACATGTCTGGGATTTTAGATTACATCCCTAACCAGTATATAAAAAGTTACCTATTCATGGCTTTATTGAACATTACTAAGAAATATAAAGAAAATAATTAAACACATAAAAAAAATATTGTTTTGAAGCTCTTTCTCCCAATCGCCGCAGCTCCGCGACTTCCCCCTGAGCTCCCCGTCCGTCTGCCCCCTCCTGGAGCTTTCTCCAAAAATCTCCGTCTCCTGAACAGTAAAAACTCCTCTGAACAGTGCGTGAACAGTCCTTTTTATACCTTCACGTCCAAACATCAGTTTCCAAAACCTAACTCTAAATCCGAAGCCCAGCAGAATACTTAATCACCATCTGAGCCCAACTAACCAAACTTCGACTGGGCCAAACCAACGTCAAGCCCATCTGCCTCACAAACCACTCGTGCCAGTTGCACGCTTCCCATCTGGTTGCACGTGTGCGATTCACACGTCCGTCTTCTTCACCCCTTTCATCGTCGGACAACAGAAAACCTTCTCCCCGGCGACTGATGCAAGACCCAAACCAGCCTTCAAATCCACAATTCAACTTAAACCCATCCTCTATTTCAGCCTGTAGACTTCAACACCCGACACTCCATTAGCACATCATCAGTCATCATCTTCACCTCACCGGCGACTTCCTCCATTAATGGCAGCTGCAGCAGCAGCAGCAACTCGCCGACGTCAATGGCAGCAGCAGCAGAACGATGTCATTTTCTCAATGAACACCAGCAGCAGCAGTAGAACGATGTCATTCAACAGTCACTCCAACAGCAGCAACAGACAGCAGCAGCAGTAATGGAGTCATCTTCTTTCTTCGGAAACTTCTGTTAAATTTTTGGGGAAGACGACATTTGGCCATACTGTAAATGTGGGCCTCCCATAAGGGTGCCCTTTAACGTGCAGTATTGGTTAGCGATAACCGAGCGGCCCCCTTCCATACTGTATGCCCTAAACTCAATTCTGCCGAGACCTCCAATAGCTCCTTTTTGCGACACTTTTGAGCTTGTATCCTTCTTGTGTTCAAGGTCCACCACTCCATAAGACTCCAGGTTGTGAATTGAGTAGTTTTTGCTTCATTTAATTAAAGATGATTTCAAAAAACCTGCAAAATAGAAAATGGTTAAAATAAACAATGTATGAGGCTTAAGTCGACTAAAGTGTATGATTTAGGTACTCTTGAATAGGTGTTTTGCGCACCTATCATCCAACAACATGTTGGGGAATCCAATGTCACGTATATATGCGGTAGTGAGTATTCCCCAACCTTGTCTAGCTAGCAGTCCCCAGTCGTATCTTACCGAAGACCCGCCTTGGGTTGGCAGGTGTGGGTCTTCTTCCTCTCCAAATGATAGTCACCTTCCTGACAACACGTGGTTAAGTGCTGTAAACATATCCCGACGTTGAGGTTTCGAGAAACATAAGATTTCGCATAGTTGGTGCATCAGGTTCTCCACTCTCTGATTCACGGGTTCTTTGTGATCCGTGAGAGCTTGGATGTGTGGAGACTCCGGGTGTAGTCTGTAAGAGCATGCCTTGGCCTTGACAATGCGTTCTTCGAGGATTCACCTGAAACTGTTACACTGGACCGTGGCGTGGCTGATCCTCCTGTGATAATGGCAGTAACGAGGGTGTTTCATCTCTCCAGCAGTGGGAGGCCTCGATACTTCAGGTAGCTCTACGAATTTGTCTTGGACCAAGGAGTCTAACAGTTGCTCCATCTCTATCGCTGAGAGGTTGTTTGGCGGATCAATTCCTCCTCGTTGTTGTTGCGAGTCTTCTTCTGGTGTCACGCCTCGTGTCATTGAGTCTCGTGTTTGGTGTTTAGCGAGGCACTCTCTTGCCTTTCTTTTCCTGTCGTTATCTAGGGTTCTACTGCCCTCTTCAGTGAGTCCTCCGTATTTCAGTAGTTGAGTCCTCTCCCTCAGGGTGGGTATTATAGTGGTTGACTGCGCCGCCGCCTCTTGGAGTTCGGCAAGGGTCTGGAACTGGAGATCTTCTAAAAGAGCTCGGTAAATAGGGGCCATGGTACCAGTGCAGATCTCCACCAGTTGTGGTTCCGTTATGTCTGGGGTGCAGCAACCGAGGGCTTGTCCCTTAAACCTCTTTACGTAGTCGTCAGGGTACTCGTCGGCTCTTTGACGCATTTTACTGAGATCAGAGAGAGTTACCTTCCCAAAAAGGTATTCCTTGAAGAAGGCGTCCATTAATTCGTTCCAAGTGCTCGTGGTTCTTGGTGGGAGGTGAGTGTACCACTGGTAAGCTTCTCCAATAAGAGACTTCGAGAACTCGTTAAGTCTCAAGGTATGACTGTATCCGTATTACCTCAGAGATCCCAGGAAATGTGAAACGTGTTCTCGTGCGTGACCGGTTCCGTTGTACATGGGGAAGGAGAAGGTGGTGTGGACTTGAGAGTGTTCCCGGTTTGGTTGAGTGTCGGCCTTGTGGTGTGAAACCGTGGGTGACTCGTCCCTCGTTCGCGCAATGATCCTTTCCACTGCTGGAACCTCAGGGGTGTTTGGTGCTTTCTCCGCGAGGGATTTGAGGTAGGTCGTAATCTCCATCAAGGCGGCCGTGATATTCATTTGTTGGCTGGCGAGGGCATCTTGTCGCCGGGCTATTTCTTCTATGGTTGGAGGCGTTGGTGAGTTCTCGCCTCTTCTGCAGTCGGTATTGATCGGGTGGTTGTTATTGTGGTCTGTTTTTCTTGTAGGGTTTGAGGTGTTGAAGCGAGGATCAGGTTCTTCAGATCCCATCCCTAGTTCAGACATTCTAAAGGTGTCCTTCTGAAACCGAGAGAATGATCTCCCACTGTGGTCGCCAACTGTTTTTACCTGGAAAAACAATGTACCGTTTCTGGGTACTTTCGTAGTGTTCGAGATCAAAGTCGAACAAGACGAGCCTAAACCAAGTCAATGACCGTTCACGTCTTGCTTCGGTCACAGAGAGGATAGATGTTGATCTAGGGAGGGAAACAGCGAAGAAACTTGAGATCAGGTTGAGGATGTGTTTTGGGTGTAAGAGTTCAAGATTCCCGTCGTGAAGGTGACTGGAAATCTCCAAGGCCAGAAGTGTGTTGGGTAGCTCAGGCGTGTTTACTTCCGAGACTCTGGTTTATTCAGGTGTTCTGAATATCTGGTTGTTTCTGGAAAGATGTTCTGCCTTGGAAGATAGAGGAGGCCTCTATTTATAGTTTTGAACTCACCCTGATCTCTCGACAGAGAAGGTGGAAGTCGTGGAAGAGTGGGGGAGTGGAGGACATGAGTTGGTTTCTGTAACTGCCTGAGTTGTGTAGAACATATCCACTCGCGCCATCTTCTCGTAACTGCCCACTATCTCCATCAGTTTCTTTCAACTGTCGTAGACCGCCAGACCAATACCCCTAAAGTTATCCCCCCGTGTGATGCTTTGATGTCTCGAGTGATACGCAGATATTGCGTAGTTGAGTTGAGTTGAGTTGAGTCTGACTAGAGTCGTATGACTAATTGTCATGACCAACATGAGTGTGGTGCCTCCAGGACACGAGTATAGGAGTGGCCTTGGCTGTTGGCCAAGGCCAGGAGTCTATAACACCATTGGCTTATGGCGCCATAGCCCAAGGTGCTACGGTCTTGGCCTTTGGCTAAGGCCAACCTCCAAAGCGCTTTAGCGCTACCCCTATTATCATGGCGCCACGGCCTTGGCCAAAGGCCAAAGGCCAAGGCCAACTTGTTGTGGCGCCATGGTTCATAACCCGAGCCATTTCTTGAATATTTTTATTCTTTCTTTCAGCCATGCCATTAGCCTGAGGTTTGATATGTGCTCAATATTATTGAATTATACCCAGTGAGTCACAGAACTCGAATACCTTAGTATCTTTGAATTTTGTGCCACGGTCACTCTTGATTTTCCTAACTGTGCGACCTTGCTCATTGTGGATTCTATTCACAATGATCTTAAACTCTTCTAGGGTATCATTCTTGTGCTTGAGAAATGCTACCCAGGTGAATCTAGTGTAGTCATCGACCATTACCAAGGCATATTTATTCCCACCAACAGATACTTGTTGGATAGGACCAAAGAGATCCATATGAATTAATTAAAGTGGAGCTTTGGTTGCTATACCGGTAGACACTTTATGTGGAAATCTTATTTGTTTACCCTTTTGACATGCACCACATATACCATCGACGTTGGCTTGTATCTTGGGGACACCTCTAACAAGTTCCTTGTTAATGAGCTTCCCCAATAAACGATAATTGATATGACCAAATCGTTCATGCCAAAGATGGGTAGATTCATCCTTAGTCAGGTTGCAACAAAGATCGGACTTGATATCAAGTAGATAGCAATTGTTCGACCCACGAATACCACGAAATATGGTATTGCCAGATTTATCTTCAATGGCGCATTTCTTTGCCTCGAAAACAACCTTGTGGCCTTTGTCGCATATTTGACTAATAGACAGAAGATTTGCTGTCATGTGATAGGTGCATAAAACACCTTCATTATCATCTATAGTTTATGGTTTCTTTGTTAGTTTTCTTGCAAAATACATTGCATTACTCTTGTTTTCTATTTTGAAGTGTTTATTAGGTGAATCATCCAAAAAGAGCGTAAAAGTGCTAGAAAGAAAGAAGGAGCAAAGAGCGAAAAGAGGAGAACGGCAAAAGACCAAGCTTCAATTATTCAAATGCGGATTTTCTTGACTCCATGTTGAAGAGAATTAAATTACGAAGCCAACGGCGAAAGAATCAACTCAATCCGAATCCGTATGAAGAAGTTAGCAAAAATTAGTGAATGAAAAAGAGGGATTTCAGGAGAGTAAACATTGAAAACCAGGGGTTAAATCATAAATACAAAGAAGTACAGAGACCTGCGAGAAATTAAGGAGAAGTATAGGGACCTGATAATAATAAATTAAGGATTTGAAAACAAATATGAAAAAGTTCGGGGACCTGAAAATAATTGTCGGGAAGTGCTATTTGGAGCCCTGTTTCTGTTAAGGGGCAACCAGCTGAAGTTTAGAAAAGAAAGGAAAAAAATATGAGAAAAGAAAGGAAATGGGGAGACTCGAACCCTGCACCTTCTGATTGTTAGCCAGGGTGCGAACCACCAGTCCACAGCTCGTTCTGTGACTAAGTTGCCCTGGTTCTCCATCTTATACAGACGAACCAGCTGTTTATAAACCTAAAATCTAGGTTGGGTTTTCCTGAAACACAACTGGTTTTCACTTCTTTCTTCCAGGTGAGACCAGACCTTCTCGGTGCCGAGTAGCCATGAATCCACTGGTGGTACCAAGTAATGGATTCAGGAATTCTTTAAGGGTTTCGCAAGAGGAACAATGGTTCGAATGGGGTATTTGCCAAGGTTCATATAAGGAGTTTGGATTTGGACAGAGTTGGGTTTGATTGCCGCTGCTGGTTATTTCGATTGGAGAATTTGATTGCAGCTACCATTGTTTATCATTGAATGTGTGTGTGTGAGTGCTAAATCTTTGCAGGGATGGAGCTGTGTTAGATCAGAAATACAAATTGAACTCATCAAAACACAATCAGAATATTGCATTCAGTTCGACGAAATGCCAGAACCAAGTGCACAACAGACCTGAAATCAAGAGTAAGTGTTACCAATTCCAGCTGATGAAAGTTGCATATTAGGCTGTGATTCAAGAGATTGGGGCGAACGAAGAGATGGGTCAAGCTCAGATGAGAAGATTGCCAACAAGAAGAAGGTGTTTTGATTTGAGTTTTGGTGGTGGTTTTGTCGGGTTTGAGACTGAAGTCAGGTTGGTTAGCCATGTACCAGGATCTGATGGCACTGTGTGCAAGCGTTTTGGCATTGGTCAAGGTTCAAGAAGGATTCAAAACCTACATGGAGAAGGACTAGGGATACCGCCAGCTATGGAGCGTCTAAGAGGTGTTTGACAGTGCTTAGGAAACCAACCAGGACAAGAAAGCTCTAGAATTGGGTTCGATACAGACAGAAGTTTCTGGCGGTGGAAAACAGTACCAGGGGAAGCCTTGCTGCCGTTGATTCTTGTTGATGAATGGATGAGATTTATGCTTGTTTTAGAAGATGTATGGGATTAGGAAATTGAAGTTATTATGGAAATCAGATTTCCACCGAATTGAAGCCTATAAATAAGAGGCCCTAGATGCCAATTGAAGACACAACACTCACAACACAATTCTCTCACGGTGGTTGGTCTCTCTTGAAGCAAAGGTGTTCGACAAAAGTTTGCAAGCGACGTTTGGAGCTCTCTTACCACAATAGTTTGCTTTCTCTTCTCCCTTTTAATTGATTTATTGTGTGCTCATAAGCTATGAGGAGCTAAAAACCTCATTGATTGAGGATGAATTCTAAGTTTTAAACCTAATTTGAGTTGTTTTATTCATCGATTCCAAGTTCTTCACATGATTATCGCTTGTTTTTACTATTAAGAATATTTATGTTTGATTAATAGATTGTCTAGGTGGCCAACTATTTCAATTTGTTTATTAACCTAAAGCTAGTAGAGAGTTGTGAGATAAGTGTAATAGTCAAATAACTCTCTACACAAGTAGAAAACGTGAGACCTTGCAGAGGGATTCTGTGGAGCAATCGCGTGTAGAAACAACCCTAGAAAGTGGACCTTGAGCTAAGAGTCTAACTATTAGGATCAACCTAAATTCATAAATCTTAATGCTTCCGATTGAGCTACACCTTGAGTGAGCTACTACTTGGTGGTTCAGACGGATAGAATCTGATGTGCGAGAGCTTCGGCATTCAGTGATATAGGGAATTTTGGGGATAGCACTGAGCTAGCTGTTATCCTACGGTTGGTGATAATCTGTGAAACAACAAAGAATAGGTGAAGATAACAACTCAATCATAGTTTAGTAACGAAGAAGGATTCCTTGATCATATTTCTCTCATTGATAATTAACTTTAATTGCTTTCATATTTGTCTTTTAATTTTCTCTTACAAACAACCCCCTTTTTTTGTGACTTGTTAACAACTAAAACACTACTCCTCGTGGGAACGAACTCTATTTGCTACTATATTATTTATAATTGTGTAGAAGATAAGAGAATTAATTTGATTAGGTTACGACACCCATCATCATGCCTTCATCATAGACAACATCATGGATCTCGGGAATACCTGGAAGTTTAATAGTTCCTCGCTTGCTGATGAAGCAACAACTTCCATCTCCAAAGGTTACATGACCACCTTTGTAATCATAAGCGTTCACAAACCAAGATAAATCCCCTGTCATATGCCTACTACATCCACTATCAAGGAACCATTGAAAAGGGGATGTAGATTTCAGAGCTAGTGCTCTTAAGGCACATTCACAAGTTCCCTCAATAGGGGTGTTTCTTGATTTCTAACATGCTATCTTAACTCAATAAAGAGTTTATGAGCATTTTTATGCAAGTCTTTCAGTTCCTGGAGTTTTATCCTGAATGAACTGCATAACTATTGGAAGTGACCTTTCAAGCCACAAAAGGTGCAGGGGTGTTCAATATTCATGTTTTCTGAATAAGGGAGTTTGAACCCGATTCCATATCTTTCCCTTGAGACATGCTTTAGACTAGATTATGTATAAGGGTCTTGAATCCCTCTAGTCATTTGACTAGATTCGGATAGACTGGGGTTAGTAGTCTGTTTCTCACGGACAATCTCATCTAGCTTATTGCTGAGCATTTTCTCTTTTTCAGATAAACCATGAATTTTCTCACTTTGAATGTTTAACCCGATATAAAGCCCTTCGACTTTTCTAATTAATCTAAGTTTTTCAATGCATAGAGAATTAATAAAATCGGTCCACACATCAGACGTGTCATCTGTCAAGATTTCTCTCTCAGATGCTGATGTTACATTCAAGTGTGGTGGTACGTTACAAGATTTTAAGCTTTGTTCCATGACTCACAAACCGCGATAAACACAGACAGTTACGTCCTTAATGTGTTCTTCGGCTCTGATACCAATTGAAAAAGTAGGGGTACCGAAATACAACCAACTTTTCGTTTGGGCTCGTGAGACTTATGGTCAGACCTGGACGATCTCAAAAATCAATATCCAGATCTGTTAACCTGAGTTTGGATCACAAGGATCAGTCCAACGCAAGACAGGGTCTCGGTAAATCCAAGGGATGGAGTGAGGATAACGATCAGGTTTATAATAACGTACTTCTTGTGTTTGCTTTAATTATATAATCAGAGAATATAATGCGAAAAGTAAAGCACACAAGACACCAGAGATTTTTTTAACGAGGAAACTACGACCTGTAGACAAACCTCAGGACCTCGTCCAGATTGAACACCGCCCAGCACAAACTGTCTACAAACACTAACCTATTATAAGACTTCGGTCTGGGATGTAGCAGAGACCAATTCCACCCTCCAAGCGAACTGGCTACTGTCGCACTCCTTACGTCTCTAGATCCCCCACAGATCGTCACACACTTGATTCCCCTAGCTGACGTCCTTTACAGGCCTAGGAGTTGCTTTAACCGATGTTAAAGACTTGTGTCAACAATTCCCGCTTTGCAACCTAAATTATCAACTGTATGTTTGAACTGTCCTCTATCAGTTTGACATACACAAAGTGACTTCCTTCGGATTTCTCCAGGTCATACGGAAATCTACTTACAAGCGGGGGCTGACAAGTAAAACGAGTAAACTATGCCCAACTTGTCTCTACCTTAGTTGTACACGAAGAATCACTTAAGAAACTTATACAACTGGAGCTAACTAGGTCTTACAACACCGAGTGCAGCTGTGCGTTGCTTCCTTTCAAAACCATGTATGTAACGTATCAGTTCTTGAATGGCCTTATATCAGAAGAGAAGGACCGTAGAATAGACAAGAACGTGATCAGGTTACCAAGGTTACAGGTTACTCCGATTTCAACCACTAAGGTCTCAATCTCCTACCTGTGCTTCCTAAATATCAAGAGAAGTCTTTATAGTCGTAGGTAAATCCCATGAGGAACTGCTACCTAATAGAGGATGACTATACCACAACAAGGATTCACCGAAGTGAAAATAGTATTACGATCTCTTCCAAAAGGAATCTTCAAGTATGCTTGATGCTTGCGGTTTTCGTCCTTAGGCACCTCTATTTATAGCACTCAATAAGATAGGTTGCATTGGAATAAAGCAACTAGTTACTTGTCCCACAAGTTTTGGAAACCCTAACTTCCAAACCAAGTAAACAGAGATTTATCTCAATTGAAAATCATTTATCATTTATCTGCCAAGTGTTTTATTAGCTCATAAATACTTCAAGCTTGATATCCAACAGACCAGAGATAATCTTTATCTTATTGACACATTGTGAACCGTTAGATGGACCACAGAAGATATTTTCGTGATAACCAAGTCCAACTAAGAGATAAAGGAGTTCAGAGTTGATGCTTGCGGTTTTTGTCCTTAGGCACCTCTATTTATAGCACTCAATAAGATAGGTTGCATTGGAATAAAGCAACTAGTTACTTGTCCCACAAGTTTTGGAAACCCTAACTTCCAAACCAAGTAAACATAGATTTATGTCAATTGGAAATCATTTATCATTTATCTGCCAAGTGTTTTATCAGCTCATAAACACTTCAAGATTGATATCCAACAGACCTAAGATAATCTTATCTTATTGACACATTGAGAACCGTTAGATGGACCACAAAAGATATTTTCGTGATAACCAAGTCCAGCTAAGAGATAAAGGAGTTCAGAGTTTAACCCGAGTGAAAATCCCAAAGAATATTCACCTGGGACGGTTCATGAACCGTCCATTTGAATCACAGCCAAAAGTATCGATTTTGAGTTCACGTTAGGTACACGTACAAAATGACACTTCAGAACTCAGGAGTTTTTCCCAAGTCTCTGTTCACGAACGGTTCGTGAACCGTCGTCATTCAGATTTAGGGTTTAACCAGTACTTAGACATGTTAGACGTCCTCAGTTATAATCTAGTTGACTCTTGCTCAAGAGTACTCCTTTAGATTCACCCATATCCAACAAGTGATTTGCAAGCAAACCATTGCAATGGACAAATGGTATCGAATCTATATCATGCATTCTTGTAAACTTAGTATTCGCGGGAACAAATACCAACATAACACATGGTCATGTAGACAAGAACACGATCTCAATCGCTATTAATATCACTACTAAAGTAGCCGACCATTTCGAAAGATAGTGAAAGTAGAATAGAAGAATTTCCATAAAAGTCATAACTCCTACTAACCTTTTGTCGATGAAGAATAATTGATGTCTTCTTTGTCTTCACGGTCTTCGTCTTCAAGGTCTCTACTACTTAGTCCATATCCCAATTCCGAAATCTAAACTCTAGTAGGCTAAATCAAGAATTGTGTTTTGACACCTTATGTTTACCTGGAAAAACAATGTACCGTCTCTGGGTACTTTCGTAGTATTCGATTTCAAAGTCGAACAAGACGAACCTAAACCAAGTCAATGGCCGTTCACGTCTTGCTTCGGTCACAGAGAGGATAGAGGTTGATCTAGGGAGGGAAACAGCGAAGAAACTTGTGATCAGGTTGAGGATGTGTTTTGGGTGTAAGAGTTCAAGATTCCCGTCGTGAAGGTGACTGGAAATCTCCAAGGCCAGAAGTGTGTTGGGTTGCTCAGGCGTGTTTACTTCTGAGACTCTGGTTTATTCAGGTGTTTAGAATATCTGGTTGTTTCTGGAAAGATGTTCTGCCTTGGAAGATAGAGGAAGCCTCTATTTATAGTTTTGAACTCACCCTGATCTCTCGACAGAGAAGGTGGAAGTCGTGGAAGAGTGGGGGAGTGGAGGACATGATTTGGTTTCTGTAACTGCCTAAGTTGTGTAGAACATGTCCACTCGCGCCATCTTCTCGTAACTGCCCACTATCTCCATCAGTTTCTTTCAACTGTCGTATACCGCCAGACCAATACCCCTAAAGTTATCCCCCCGTGTGATGCTTTGATGTCTCGAGTGATACGGAGATATTGCGTAGTTGAGTTGAGTTGAGTCTGAGTAGAGTCGTATGACTAATTGTCATGACCAACATTAGTGTGGTGCCTTCAGGACACGAGTATAGGAGTGGCCTTGGCTGTTGGCCAAGGCAGGAGTCTATAACACCATTGGCTTGTGGCGCCATAGCCCAAGGGGCTACGGTCTTGGCCTTTGGCCAAGGCCAACCTCCAAAGCGCTTTAGCGCTACCCCTATTATCATGGCGCCATGGCTCATGGCGTCGCGGCCTTGGCCAAAGACCAAGGCCATGATTCATAGCGCCACGGCCTTGGCCTTTGGCCGCGGCTAGTTTCTCGTGAACTCATGGTGGCTCCCGGTTCGTGGTGCCATGCTATATGGCGTTATCACTTTGGCATTTGGCCAAGGTCAACTTTGTTGCAGCTGGTGCGTGCTGGATATGCCTTGGTTATGGTGTGCGTGCTTACGCTACAACATACTTGAAGTCATGGCGTGTTTATCCATGGTATGTTAGACTATCCTGAGTTTGGGATGGGTCCGCTTAAGCCTGTTTGGGCTGTTGTGTGCTTCTCAGGGAGCTCTGGACAGGCCTAGAACTTCGATATTCCTGAGGTTTTCATTAAGACTCAAAATGTTGAGTCGTATAAAGAGGAAATCCATGAGGATGCGTCTCTGTTAACTCTTCACCATGTACCATATAGTGAT
>JAJJMA010187010.1:8079-19322 GCA_023529015.1 Papaver nudicaule | reverse complement strand
AGAGTCCATGGATCACAGCTGAGGACGTACACGCGTCTAAGTTCTGGCTCAGCCCAGTACTTCCAGCGGAATCCAGATTTGACGAAATCTGACAGGCGCACGGTTCACGAACCGGTTTGCGTACCAGAAACTCGGAAATTCTCCTGAGTTCGAGATGGCTATTTATTTCGCGTACCAGTACGTGAACCTGACGGTAGTCATCTTGCTGGTGTCGGATTTAGTGAAGATTCTTTTAGAATTTAACTCTGAGTCAAATTCCAAACTCCTTTATCTCTTAGATGGACTTGTGTAAAACATAATATCTTTTGTGTTCCATCTAACGATCCTCAATGAGTCAATAAGATAAGATTATCTCTGGTCTGTTGGATTTCTATCTTGAAGCGTTTTTGAGCTAACAAAACACTTGGCAGATAATGATAAAAATAATTCCAATTGAGATTAATCTCTATTACTTGGTTATCAAGTTTAGGGTTTCCCTAACTTGTGGGACAAGTAATTGATTGCTTTATTCCAAAGCAACCTATCTTATTGAGTGCTATAAATAGAGGTGTCTATGGACAAATACCGCAAGCATCAAGCATACGTGAAGGTCCTTAGGGAAGGTAGCGTAAACTCTTTTCACTTCGGTGAATGCTTGTTGTGGTATAGTCATCCTCTATAGGTTGCAGCTCCTCTGGGAACTCCCTATGACTATAAAGACTTCTCTTGAGAGTTGGGAAGCACAAGTAGGAGATTGAAACCATCTTTGGTTGAAATCGGATTAACATGTAACCTTGGTAACCTGATCACGTTCTTGTCTATTCTAAAGTCCGTCTCTTCAGATATACGGCTATTCAAGAACTGATACGTTACTCAACAAGGTTGGAAAGGTAGCAACGCACGGCTGCACTCGGTGTTGTAAGACCTAGTTAGCTCCAGTTATACAAGTTTCTTAAGTGATTCTTCGTGTATAACTGAGGTAGATACGAATTGAGCATTGCTTACTTGTTTTGCGTGTCAGCCCCGATTTGTGAAGTAGATTTCCGTATGACCTGGATTTAACAATCCGAAGGAAGTCATCTTGTGTGTGGTAAACTGATAGAGGACAGTTACACCATACGTCAACAATTAGGTTGCAAAGGCAGTATTGCTGACACAAGCCTTTGACAGCGGTCAAAGCAACTCCTAGGCCTGTAAAGGACGTCAGCTGGGGGAATCAAGTGCGTGACGATCTGTGGGGGATCTAGAGACGTAAGGAAGGCGACAGTAGCCAATTCGCTTGGAGGGCTTGAGTTGGTCTCTGCTACATCCCAGACCGAAGTCTTATAGTAGGCTAGTGTTTGTAGTCAGTTTGTACTGGGCGGTGTTCAAACTGGACGAGGTCCCGAGGTTTTTCTGCAAGGCAGTTTCCTCGTTAAAAAAATCTCTGATGTCTTGTGTGCTTTTACTTTCCGCATTATATCTCTGATTATATAATTAAAGCACCAAGTAGTACGTTATTGCCTAACTGTAGAGTTGACTCCAAAGTACTCTTTGTCGAGGTTTAACAACTCCAGTTATAAGTTTGGATATTGATTTTTGAGATCGTCCAGACTTAAACCATAAGACTCACGAGCCAAAACGAAAAGTTGGTAGTATTTCGGTACCACTCATTTTTCAGTTTTTATCATTAACTTGATGATTTAAGCCTTGTGAATTTTTGGAGAAGAAAGGTGCACATACAATCATCAAGTAATCCTTGAAAAGCATGACGAGTTTGGTCCTCTCAAAACATGATCACTGTCCAAATTTTGCCAAAAATCGTAAAGCTTTTTGGCTTAGAAACTTTGACGACTTAGCATTGCATTTTGTTTACACTCGTCATAGTCAGGGTTATCTTCTTGACGATTTATACCTTGAAAAAAATTTGGAGGAATAAGGTGCCCTTAAATCGTCGAGTAAGCCTTGAAAACCTTGACGATTTTGTTCCTCCCAAAACATGCTCATTGTCCCATTTTTAGAAAAACTCGTAAGGGTTTTAGGCATCAAACCTTGACGAGAAGTTTCGTTTCACTTGTGAATCGTCAAGAATATCCCAAAACCTTGACGATTGTTTCGTAGATTTAAAAATAGTCATTTTATGTTTTATAACCTTGACGAGTTTTATGTTAATAATTGTTTTTAAGTTTTGTGTTGTTAAGAAGAAGATCCAACTTCCACTTACCACTCCCCCATCACAACCTCGCAATGTAAAGTACTTAAGAGCGAGAAATTTTCGTGGTCTTACCAAACAAGATGTAGCGGTTTTATCCTCCATGCATTGTACCACTCCTTCTATCCCCGAACCCGATGGTAACCATCAAGACGGTGGTGATGATATTCAACCCGAACTAAATCAATGTGACAATGATGTTGATGCTGAAGGTGACAAGGAAGGTGATGAGCCACCAAAGAAGGTGAAGAAGTGGAAGAAGAAGAAGAAGATCTTGAGGAAGATAACGAGGGTAATGGTAATGCCATTCAAGTTGAACATTCTAAAGATAATGAGGGTAATGGTAATGTCGTTGAGGGTAACGGCAAGGTGAAGAAGAAACCGAGGGAGAGTGCTGCGCACCTTCCCGCACCACACCTCATGCTAGAGGGAGGACCTCATGGGTTACCTGCGGATGGTGGAAAATTTCTCTTTGGTTACAAGGATTCGCGGGCTTGTACCATCTACTCCACCTTGGTATTGTTAATGTCAACTTCTTTTGTGTTTCATTGTGTTAATATCTTTGGTTAGATGTTAATATATCTCATTTTGTTTCAATCTTTCAAGATCATAAGAATACCACACGTCTTCTTAGGCGCCAAACAAATTATTTTAATATTAGGAAGTGGGATATTGAAAAGGAATGTGAGGGGGTGAAAAAAATTGTTAAAGATTCTGGTTTGTATGGTGCTGTAGAGAATTCGGTTGTGAACTATGACGTAGAGACAGTTTCGGCATTCTGCGAGAGGTATTATCCGGAAATAGACACCATGTTGTTTACATTCGGGGAGATGGCGATCATTCCCGACGATGCTAAACAGGTTATAGAACTCTCAATTGACGGGAAGTCCACCAACGACCATGAGACTCGATTTTACCAAGATTGATGAATTGTGCAAGAACTTGTTTAATTGGACTCCTGCGGAAATTGACTATTTCTTCATGAAGGATCCAAAAACCAACAAAAGAAAGAGGGAGATCAACCTTGTGAAATTGAGGAAAAGGTATAAAGGAACCCTTGCCAAAGAAAAAGATAAAGGGGGCCTTTGGATGAGAAGGAAGTCAAAGCTTCGGCATCGGCTTATCTGTTATGCGTCTTAGCCATTTGTATATTTCCCTCTTCTTGCAGGGGGAATGCGAACTTCTTGCAGCTATTGGATCCTTTGGATGAGATGGCAGGGTATTCGTGGGGTACCGCAGTTGTTTCACACCTAAACACCGAGCTGAGAAAGCATCAAGAAGCCACACCTCCCAACTCAATGGCAACACATCTCTATTGCAGGTAATTAAACATTTTGTTTTTTACTTTTAAATATCAAATTCTAGATAACATCATCGATTTTTATATATATATGTTTCATTGATGTTTGCATAGGTGTGGATATATGAATATTTTCCGAAATTGATGGAAGGCCATGGGAATTGGAAAACCACGACAATTAGAAACCGGGAATGCCAAGAGGGCACATGTATATCTTCACCGGGGATCAAGATAGGGGAAAGAAAGGTTGGCTTCTAACGGTCCGAGAGAGGTTGGACAACATAAAGGTAAGTGATGTAGTCTTTGACCCATACAGAGAGGATAGGGAGAAGGGTTTCATTAAACCAAGGGCGACAATGTGTACATACAATGGCCCCTTGTTTCACCCCCTTAGACACACAATGCATGCCCCAGCGAGATTCATGCAACAACTTGGGTATATACAAGAAAGTCCTGAAGAAGGGACGCTACAGATTTCCCAGTTTCCGTCAATGAAAGCCACAGTGACACAAAAGCAATTACGGTTGTTTACAAAAAAGAGCCATTGGTTACACAGTGGAACGAACGACATAAACATGTTGTAGGATGGACATGGGATCCTGTGCTCCATGGTTATGAGTTCGCGAAAGATTACCTTGAATGGTACAACCGTTGGAGTCACGGCCGTGTAATACGTACAGAACTAGTTGTCCAGCGTGGTCGTGGCAAAGGAAAAAAGTTCACTACTGCACCTTCTGTTGATGATTCTTCCTTATACAAGTTATGCGTAAGTTTTTTTTTCCTCTATTTTGTTGTTTAAATTGTATACCAAATTTATGTCGGTATGACTTACGTGGTATTCCTTAAAATAGATGGAGCGTTTGGATGTTGTGCTGAAGCCACTCACAAACAAGGTGGACCATGGAGAGGGCATGTCTCCTAGAGAACTAAGCCTTCATATTGATCTCCTAAGACACTTGGATGTTCCTGAGGCTACCAACATGTTTAAAAAATTAGCCAATGCAAAAAAAAAGAGTTTCTCCTTCAACTACTGTCAGCGAGGAGACACTTCCAAAAGAGCTCGTGCCAAGGGTCATGGTCGTGGCGAAGGTGAGGGGAGTGGTTGATTTACAAAACCGCCGTTCTTGGTTTTCACAAAAACAATTTCAATTACTTTATGCAATGTGTGGTAAGATGATATTATGGTTTGGTATGTTTATTTTGGATTTCAACATGGTTTCTTCCTCATGACACTTAAGATGTTTGCACCAAGCTTAGTTTAAATAGAAGTATGCAAAAATCGTCAGGGTTCAGGGAATTCCTTACCGACTTCAGTATAATTTGCAGGTGCCTAAAACCTAGATATTAATTTGAAACTCGTCAAGGAGTTTAAAATTTCCTTGACGATTTTGTAAATTTTATAAGAATTTTGAAAGTGTATTTTTTCTTACACTCGGTCTACACACCATAACGACTAGTTTTTTGAAAAAATATATCCGTTGGGGACTTATCTATATAAAGAAAACCTTCCATCCCAAACAATCCCAATCAATCTAGTTTTTTTTTTTTTCACTTCTACAATGTCAAGTGCATCATCAAAAACCGCAAAGTGAATTCGATCAACACAAGATATTCAAGATAGTCCTCCTCCGGCATCTCCTCCTCTCGCAGATATCGATATCGGAGCTTCATTGAGAAAATAGTTGATGAATACTATTATGATTACTCTGGGTCTCAAAAACCATTAGCTCCTCCTCGATCAACACGAGAGAAACCAAGTTTTGCTCCATTAGGTGGCGTGAAGATCATTGTTTTTGTAGATCTCATGTTGTACTATCCAAAAACCGGTTGAAGTAAAACATAGTCGTTTTGGGGTCAATTGGGGACTATTGTGGAGTTACGTTAAAGAAGCCTTCGATGAACAATGTATCAAATTTGAACGAGACGTAAATGGGTTGTCGGCGCGATGGAGTATAATACACAAAAACTTCGACGAATTTATGCACTTGGGGAGATTGATCCGAGATCTTTTTAAGGAAGATACCGATGATGAAATTCTGGCTAGGACATTAAAGGAATGGGCTCGATGGAAAGGAAAGAACTTCGAGTTCGAACAACATTACCGTCTCCTTAACACTTTTCTTAATAATTGTTATAATAAATAGTAAGTGTCTTCATGTAAGATCAATTGGAATTATGCACGTCCTAATTTGGGTTAACTATGTAATGCTTTGATTTTTATTAGTTTTTATGTAATGCATCTTATCTCGTTTTGAATAGTATTGGTGTTTCCTTGATTGTTGCTCAAATTATTAACACCAACTCGTCAAGGTAAGAAAAAAACGCTTGACGATTTATATCTTTCCGTAGATTATCGTCACGGATTTTGCCTAAAACCATTACGGCTTTCCCTAAAATTTGGACAGGGACCATGTTTTTGGAGATCCGATGTCGTCATGGTCTGGTTGGCTAACTTGACGATTAGTTCAGCAACTTTGTTATCCAATTTTTTTCAAAGAATAAATCGTCAAGCTAATATTAAAAACCATGCCGACTTCTTTCAAAAGTAGCACGATTGTTTTTAAAAATTGGTGTTTCCTTGACGATTTAGCATTATAATCGGACATGAACCTTGGAACACGTTTGTTCAACACTTTCAAACATTTCCCGAACATCCACGCACGTTCACCATTACGAATTTCCCATAGGGCATTGATTCTTTCTTTCTAGAGGTGAATGAGTGACATATTAGATTAACATACACAAAATTTCCTTAGCAAATTTTAAAAAATAGATAACTACTCACCTTGAATTTGCGAGAAGATTGAGGATAGTGTCCGTCAACGATTTCCACAATCTTGAGATACCCGATGATATCCCTTTTGATACGTTCAAAGCGGAAAGCAAGATGTGTCCATTTGCGCCGCTTATAATTGCCGTAGTGTTGTTCTAAGAATTCCTTAACCCTCTTCCAAAACATAGAGTATATTTCATATGGTCTTTCAATGAATGCCCTAACGAATGATTTGACAAGCTCTACCGCTCTCTTCCCATACTCCATCACCATATCCGGCCATTTCTCACCTTCAAATGAACAAGAAACTTGTTTTTGTATTTTGTAACAATGAGAAGAAGAGGAGTTTGAGGTAAGTTGTGTTGGAGATGGGTTTCTATTTATAGAACAAGACCTCAACGGTCATATTTTTTGAAAATTACACACTAAGTCGTCACGGTAATAAATTAAACTATGACGATTAATACACAACTACAGTGATGTTCACTTCTTAACATACAGATTCCTTAATGTCGGCATGGTTTAGGCATAAACCATGACGATTTTCCATATAAGTTCTAAACTCACAAAACGTTGGGATACAAGGGAGCTAAATTCATAAGCACAATTCATAAAACATATTTCCCTCTCTAGTATTCAAAAAAGTGGTTAACAACTATTACATAATAAGCTAGTAAGCCAAGTCTTCTTCATCAATTAACACTCCCGCAATGAACTTAGGAGCTGCTTTCTTTAGCAACCTATTGTGTTCGTGATACTCGAACACTCTATCGCCATTACGGTCATCCCAAACGTACACACAAATACTCTGACCTAAAATTAACACAAATTAAGTTAGTGCGCATGTATATATCTAGTGATGAAATACTAACATGAAAGCATGTCGAGCTACTCACCAAGTTTTGTGGAGTAAAACCGTCCTCCAGCATATCTTGGACTATTCCAAGGACTATATAATGCTCTCGGATATCCGACTTGATGTGGGCGAATCCATTAGCCAACTGAACCCAATTGCGAAGTCTAGTATTCGAGGTGCGTCCTTTGTATATTTGCTTCACTCTCTTCCAAAACATTGAATAAATTTCTTTGGGTCGTTCATGATAGACAAGAATGAAGTTATCCACAAGCTTCATATCCTCATCCAAATCCCACGGGCAAATCCACCTTTTTTGGCTAGGAAAGATTTCTTCATTCATGAATCCTTTGTCGCCCCTAGCTCCTTTAAAACCTTGATGATGAATTATCACTCCATCGTCATCAGAGTCCTGCAAACCAAACAATTGTTGGAAATGTAGCAGAAAAAATCGTTATAGTTTTGATACACATGCGATTTGTTAATAATAAGGTTGTGTCGTCATATGTTCTACTGACTACCTTGCCGACTTACTGAGTTTTTCAACCAGAATAATGGTTTTATGTTACCTAAATCGTCAAGCTTTAACCTAAAACCCCGACGACTTCAGAAAACTACAAGGTACGTACCCCTTTCCATGCTAAAAACTCGTCAAGGTTCTTGTTGCACCATGACGAGTTATCATCTCTGAGTGTGTTTTTACACAGAATCGGCAAGGTCGTAATGTGTTCCATGAATATATCATCATAGTTTTGACATATTGCTTGACGATTGTTCGTCCTGGGATTCAATAGTTCTTGTATTCCCCTTAATTCAACACAAGAAAAATGGCATTTTAGAAAACATACCTCATTGTCTTCATCTGTGGATTCATCATGTGAGTGTTTTTGCTTTTCTTTTCCCTCTATAGGATCTTCATAAGCAAGAGCTTTTTGTTCTTCATCATTTAAACTTTTTGGATCATGCAACATCATCATTTTCATTTCATCCGTGTTGAGACTAGCTCGAGGTTGATCTCTACCGTTTGAAGCTTCACCCACATCGATTTGAGTTCCCAAGTCACCCATTTTTGATGAAGACTCTTTTTTCCCTCCCTCCAAAACCTCATTTTTCTTCACTTTTCTCTCTCTCAACAATAATCATAAACATATTTTTATCCTAAACATAATCATGTCACTAATTTTCCCTCCAAAATTTTGCTAATCAAATTGAGTTAACAACTAATCATATTATTAATCTCTACTAATCAAGGGTTGTTTTGTATTTATAAAAATATATTTCATATGGGATGACCTTTTTACTTCATTTTAACACTATTTTGGCCTTTAGTGTTCGCCCCTAATGAAAAACCCATCGCCCTTAAAATAGCAAGGCTAATTAAAAGGCTTAAACCCTAAAAATAATAAGGCACAAACTGGATAGTTGAAATGCAAGTGTTGAATTCATTTATTATTAGTTCATCATTTTTCTTTTAATGGAAGAAAGCTTTAGTTGTTCATCCACAATTGTTTTCTGCTTTTCTATCTTCCGGCAAACTGGATAGTAAATTCATGATTGCTGACTCTATTTTGTGGTATAGGAATTATTTACTTCTGAATACGTGGAAAAACAAAATTAAGACTTAGGTTTGACGATATTAGAGTGATTTTGATATTATAAATTTATCAAGTTCTCGACAATCCTCCTATTTTGTTTAAGAATTTAGAGTCAATTTCGGAATTGGCTCTAACTGCTGACCAGTTGATTATACTTGACAATGGTTTAAGATTCTTCCTTAGGTCTAGGGAAAAAAAATAACTTATAGTGGATTACAGAGATGTAACAAAAAATAACTAATTTCTGAAATTCCCCCTATTTTCCCATCATTATTCGTTCCACCTTACTTTTGGCATGCAGCATCTTGCATTTTGCTTTGTTCCTGCTTGATATTCATATTCAATATCCGCTTCAGACTTTGTGTGTGTCTTTATGCTAATTTTTTAATGTTCACTAAATTTAATATGCTTTATTTACTCAACCTAATTTTTGGTGTCTTGCATAATACTTAGTTACTGCTTGATATTCATCATCATTAAGTTTAATTTTGGAACATCCATTTCATTTCAACTTCTTTAGTTGCTTCGAAATCGTATAAATCCATCATTATAAATGGAGTGTGAGATCTCTCTTCTCCATACAGGTCCTAGAACCATTGAGTAACAACCACCACGAGATAACTTTGTGAGCGCACAAATCTATTTGCTTAAATCATGAACTCACAATCAATATCGCAGCATACATGTGAGTACGACACAATAATGATATCAAGAGATATAACTTTGAAAAATACCAATGCGGATTTATTCTATGAATACGAAATAAACAGTGGTAAACATGTCGTTATTAGCTTTAATTAAATGTATCTATTGGTCAGATTAATAGCTCATAACCAATATCGCATTGAATGCTTGAATGCGGAATAATCAAGCTTGGAGTGATGAAAAGACGTATAATATAAGGTATATCAAAGAAAGATTGCTAAACAGGTGTAATCATGATTCATAATGCATAAACTAACCATTCATCACAAAGTAATGAAATCCTCTCAATTCTTATAAGAGTATCATTGAAGTGATATAAGTTGCTTTCAAGTCATTAATCGGACAAGTATATGATCAAAGCTTTAGTTACTCCTAGACTAGGATGAGCTCTCAATAAGGAACTCTCTCTCCTATTCTAGATTTTGGTCGACCCCTCTCTCTTTGGAAAGGGTCTTGTATTTATAGATTGTATTTAGAAACTACTGTTCATCCCAGCTATCCCGTGCGGGTTGTAGGCGTACGTCTTTTTTAGTTGCGACTCCTCTGTTCTTGCGCACGGCCGAGTTCACTGCGTCCATAGTAGATGGAATGCTTGGCTGTGGGTTGTCCACGTATGCTCTGCAAATAGTCCCGTTGGCATTTAATGTTGCTGCCACTTCTCAACCACCTCTGAGCTGTCCAATCGACGCCAGCTGGGTCTGTCCGCATCTCGACCGTTGATTTCAAAGGATTTCGAGATCCAATAAAGCAATCTCTGGTCTAATGCGGTACATCTTGGAGTATCATGCTAAGTTACAACTGTCTTTATATTATGCCACGTGCTCGGTGACAAATGTGTTATTACAATTTGCTCCTTTCTTTTCGAATTCTCCAAGGGTAGTTTGGGAAAGAAACGTCTTAGTCCTTCCATTTTCCCACGTTTTGTCAACCGTTCCTAGATTCGTGGGGTCGTGGACTTTAATGCTACTATAAATACTCAGTGTGGTAGAAGTCAAACTCATTCTTTTGTCTGCTTCTTCTTCTTCCTTTAATTCTTTAAATTCTTCTTCTCTTATTCTCCTTGTTTCTTCCGAAACATCCCTGTTCACCATTAATACCCCTGCTTTAGTACCTCCTGCCAAACCACAACTGTTGATGCTGCAATTTCTTCTTTGATCAGGTAATCTGTCTCTTTCATTGCTCATTTATTGTTATTTGGTGAATGAATTTTGCTTCCATTAATGATTGTCGAAGGTTAGGGTTTTTGTACGTCTTGGTTGACTTCATGTTCATCCCTGCTTTGATCTCTTCCTAGAAGGATTGTGCCTGTTGAGTGATAATTGCTTCAATTACTTATTAAATTTAGTTTTAAGACTCTATGTTCTTCCTTTCGCCATTGAATCCGAAATTAGGGTTCCTGGTAGTTTTGATCTTCGTCATGTTATTCTGAATGTATATATGTTGCTTGTGCGCGGATGATGAATCTGTGTCGGCTTAATTTTATGCACCATGTTTGTCTTGAGAAATTTTGGGTTATGAGAAAGAACAAATTTGACACAAAGTATATATACCTGCCCCTGTTCTTTATCCTAAACCTAAATTTTAGCTTTGATGTTGTCCCGTGCGGGTGGTTGTTTTGACATTTCCCTGCGTTCCACGTATGACCTTTCCGTTTATTTGTTGTTCCAGTGAGATATCATCTCGTGAAGACGAGAATCTTTGTCGTCAGAGATCTCCTCGTGAAGACGAGAATCCTCGTCATCAGCGATCTCCTCGTGATGATAGTCCCCGTACAGAAAATAGATCTAAACCGCCTCATGACGGATATCGTGATGGTCGTTCACGGGAAATCCCTAGAGATTCGATCG
>JAJJMA010187003.1:0-24354 GCA_023529015.1 Papaver nudicaule | reverse complement strand
TTATTTAGGGTGTTATTTAGTAGTTTTTCTGTTGCATTAATTGTAATAATTGGTCCGTTGGATTGTTATTGCCTGATGTCGGCACGTGTCCTGTTCGGATAAGGTCTTATCTCTTCTATTTAGTGTTGGGTCGTCTGTATGAGGAGTTCAGTGAATAATTAATCAAAATTAGGCTGTGTTTACACAGATTTGGGGTTTCTTAGTTTTTCTTGTACTGTAATTCAGTACATTATATTGCTTGTTCCATGTTTTGATAATCATTTTTGCTTCATGTTTTATGGTGATTTGCTAAATATGTCTCATTATTAATTTAACTTGCGCTCATATATGCAGTGTGGCCACTAGAGGTCTATTTGATACCACTTATTCACGTGATTTAAGCTTTGATAGGTAATTCGTGCTTCAAGGGCACGAAACTTGACTAGCACAAGCTTAGCATGTCAAGTGTGTTGATCGTCTGTGTATAGTCCATGGTTTTAATTTTATTGCATGTGACGTGTAGCATACATCGACTCCATTTTCTCCTCATTTAATTTCCTATACTTCTTTGATAATTGATATTTGATAATTTATAATAATATTGAATTGATAATTGAATGATTATTGGCAATATTTGAATTGAATGATTATTGATTAGAATGATTATTTTATATTTTCAACTATTGATTTTTCATAATAAATTTTTCATTAGATTTAATTACTTAATTGTGAGGTTCTGACTATTTGGCATTTTTTTTGCAGATCATAAATCTACGAAATTGGTTTTCTTTCTTATATATATTTTTTCTTTTGCAATCGAAACCCTAGCCAATCTTTCGATTGGACGGGCTAGGTGCCTCACACCTTCCTAACCCGTGACTTGATTCTCGAACCCGTCAGACTAGTGCCTTATTTGGGTCCCAGCTCTCTCAGTTGGGTGGCGGCTTCGATTAATAATTCCAAGTGTAATTTCCATTATAGACGCTTAGAGATCTTAACGGGTTCCCGTCCCGTGGATTTCGACGGTATCTACAGTGGGGAGCACTGCCTCTGTCCCATATGTTAGATGAAACGGAGTCATTCTTGTTACAGGCCTTCGAGATGTTCGAAATGCCCAACGTATGTTGTGTAGGTGCTCACACCATTGTTTTTGTGGTGCAGGACTCTTTTTTTCAAATTGTCTCCTATTGTCTTATTTGTTGCCTCCACCTGGCCGTTACTTTGCGGATATATTGGAGTTGAAGTGCCTAGTCTTACGTTGTATTGGTTTAGTAGTTCTCTAACATCAGCACTTAGGAATTCTTGAGCATTATCCGAGACTATTTCGGCAGGGACCCCGAAACGACAAAATGTGTTCTCCCAAAAGAAGGTGAACACCTCTCGTGGTAATACATAAATATCGCTGGTCCTACAAACCTTGACCAGAAGCAAGAAGGCCCGATGGATAAGACGAAACGAAGTATGAAATCGCTTCGAAGTACGCTACCACGACAATCCAAAGAACGAAGTAAGGCACCACCGACTCAAAGCACGCTTCAAGCAGTCACATCAGCACTTTATAGGTTTACAGAAGGCTAGGAGCACGCGTCAATACACGACTGGATCAGACAGCGGTATTAAGTACTTAATGGATAAGAACTAGGACATCGAGGACATCAAGGGATCCGCATAACAAAGATATATATCAACTAAGAGGTGTCAACACAGGATTGAAGGATATGAGCGGTGTGCAGAAATCAGCTGTCAACTAAGACCATCAAACAACAGAAGATATGAGGGGCAGCAAAGAGGAGTTACCTCCTATACTCGCTATAAATACTCCTTCTGACCATTGAGGAAGGGGTCGATGAAATCACAAGGGGAGACACTATAGCTAAGAAATCTTCTGGGATTAGGAGATCAGAATACTTGGTGTAACCTCCATACTTGATGTTATGGGTATGTTTTATCGATATGATTTGATTAGAAGGAAATAAAGCACTTTGTTGTGGATCCAACTTGTTTAGTTCGTTTCTAGCATTCTTCTGTCTTGGAGTTTCTGATGAGTTCATAAGATCGTTGTTCCATTCATTGGATACGAACATGAGCGAGGATCCTAGTTAATACTTAGTATTAACCGTCACTAATCTTAAAACCTTATGTAAGTATGATATGGGAAAATTAGTATCAATAGTTTGGCGCTAGAAACAGGGACCAGTGTCCTTGGGAAATTTCAGCAACGTGGTTTTCAGCACTTGTTTTGATTTTACTTATTCCCACTCTATATTTTTTACAAAAAGATTTTCCAGTTACTTGTACGTTTTCATGATGGTTGAAACTCAAGAACTTGTGTTGGAAAATTAGGCACAAAATAACGGGTAACCATCTCAATAGTCCATAGACTAAAACGAATTTTCATCATTTAGGGTCCTTTTACGATCATTTTAGTGTTCTCTCACGAGTATTTTATTAATCTGCGTTATCTTCCGCCTTTTTATTCTTTAGAAAAATGAAATAAGAGTCACGGTACAAAAGACTCAGATAGGGAACTAAAACGCTGCCTACGTTCAAAAAACACTAGAATCTTCTTAGCGGTCTTTACCCGAAGAACGCTTATGAGAGCAAAACTTGAAACAAGCAAAAATCTTGGCCAAGCCAAATCTCCGTTGCGTAAATCCCACCATGTGCGGATTCGACGGTCATACGGCATACGACCATATATGCACTTGGGGAACACCTACGTAGGCAAACCAGTAACACTGGTCCCCAAGACAAATCTAACTAGCTCTCAGGGCGCAAAAAATGTATCTCTAACGACAAGCACGCACAGAGGTACATAACAATTTTATCTTTTATATGCTCCAGGTGGGGAAGAACACCATAAGCTCCAAAAGACGATAAAGCAGGACAAGAACTAGGGGATCGACGAGCCGACACTTTGGAGACTAGCCGGGACTCCCACGGAACACGAAGATAGTGAGGCAACCGCAGAAAACACCGGAGCAGCAACATACTACATATAGAAAGAAACCACGCTGAGGATGATAAAGGGCGTGGGCTAAGTACGAATCAAAGAAAGCCGGAATATGCTCATCTACATGCGTCAAACGAAGTAACCCAAGAGCGGCCGAAGCAAATAAGCGAAGACGGAGAAATAAGCATGAAGACGCCAATGGAGAAATCATAAGTCAACTGTCAACTCTGGCATTGAAGCAACAGAACCAAGAAAGCATCCTGAGCATATTAAACTACGAAGACGGGGAGACAGACGAAGATAATGAGGATAGCGCACGAAGTAGCGCGAAGGAAGTTCCAAAGGAAGAACGACGCAACGAGGAGCTGGAAACACGATGTTACAAGTACGATTTGAAACAAACCACTCTATTGACGATGGAGTTAAGAACCAACACACGCACTCAGGAAGGAGAACTGCGGATAATCCAGAGGAAGGACAACGAAGGGGATCACGGAGGATGTCAGGCCAGAACAAAAAGCGCGTTGCGGAAAGCCATCAATTAGAGAAAAGACTCAGACAGAGAACGACCCCAACAGATAGCAGAAGTGAGGAAAAATATCAGGAGATACTATATTCAGATCTAATCCTACAACCGGCGGAGATACTGAGAAGAAAAGGGGGCATGAAGGATTTCACTTACCCAGCTACCAGAGGAAAACAGAGAAAAGAAACGAGCAACCACAAAGATTACTGTGAATATCACCAGACACGGGGGCACACCACCGATAATTGCAAGCACCTTCGGAATAAGATAGAAAGATACATAAGTCGAGGAGAATTCAGACAGTACACCTCATCCACTCCGAGGCCTGAAGAACAACAAAGAAACGACGGCGACCCGCAAGAAAACAACAAAAGCGAAGTATACCTATCTAGACCAAGAAGCGAGGGTGCAAGGGAAAGTCAGCAGGCACGGGTGAACGACGGGCCCTTAGTCGTCACCCTGCCTATCCACGGGATGAATACAGCGTAGGTGTTGATCAATGAAGGAATTACCTATAATATTTTATTTTATAAGCGATTCCTGCAGATGGGGCTTCGAGATGAACAACTAGACTATCCAACAACGATCATTCGCGATTCGGGTGGAACAATCATACCATCTAAGGGTGAAATTATATTGCAAGTGGACATAGGTCCAGTGACAACCTTCACAAAATTTTGCATTATCAAAACAGCATCACCATATCAAGCGGTATTGGGGAAAAAATGGATTCGGGAGTTGGGAGGAGAAGTTTCAGCAGGCCATCAGCAACTAAAATTCCCCACAATATATGGAGAAATGGAGATATGAGGAGACCGAAGCAACATTTGAAACAGAGAAGAATACAACAAAAAGCAAAGACGGCCAAAGAAGGAAGCCAAGTAGAACCAGGTAAAAAAAATAAATTACATTAGTTTTCCCTATTCCTACGCCTACCACGGAGTCGGGCAGCCACAGTACCACGGTCCTCGTCGAGACCATCTAGCGACTCCAAATCGATCACCGGAGCATTAACAGGAACAACTGGGGCAAAGTCAGCAGCAGCTACCACATGATCTTCAAAGGGCAGAATGGGAGCGAAGTTGGCAGCAATCTGTTCAGCATCATTGAACTCTTCTTTTACTTCAACCTTCACAGGTATTTCATCATCAGAAAAAACAACATCTTCCCCCATCATCAGCAAAATTTCCTCACTATGACGACGAAGAAATGATCTTGTCTCAACCATGCGATAATCATACAGAGAACCACCATCTTCTCTCATTCTCCGTTCTCTTCTTCTTTCATCACTCTTTAGGAGATGATCGAAGAGACGAATCAGTTTCTCAGGGTTACCTTCCTTCCTAGAAGAACCACCACGTTCAAGATTTGCCTCCCAATCCATTATCATTCGAATATGTTCCCTCCTATTAGTTTCTTCATCATTCATGGGCGCCTTTCCTTTATCTGCCATTTTTCTACAAATTTTTTTCTCTCTTTTCTTTCTAAAACTACTCGGAAAACACTAGGACGATCGGTGAAGACTAGTCTTTTATAGAAAAACTCTTGTCGTCATCCAACCACTTTCTTTAAATACTGCGGACGTTACAGTTTAAGAAATAAAACGACCACATTAGGGTTTCCTTGATTCTCGCACCCCTTAAAAACATCTCCCATTACCCGATAAAGCAGTTACACACTTTTCATATTTTCCCCATTAACTATTTCCTTTTAGAACCAATAACCGCTCACTACCACCACTTACCATATAATCAGCAGTTAATGATTTACCAGCCAGTTAACTTATAATCCTTATCAAGCAAAATTACAATATCCCATTATAACACGGGATGAAGCACCGACGAAGACGCAGCCCCAACCAAGGGATGAAGCACCGACGAGGACGCAGCCCCAACCAAGGGATGAAGCACCGACGAGGACGCAACTCCAACCAAGGGATGAAGCACCGACGAAGACGCAACTACAACCAAGGGATACAACGCTATTATAGACAAAGATACAACTTAGATGGCCCGGCACCAGCAATAATAAAAACACGATTCAACTATAGGAAAACAAAACACAGTTGAAAAATGAAAATCACGACAATAATAAGAAAGTGGAAATGATACTTCGGCAATCGCAACTAGACAAGGGGCAACAAATTTACCAGTACGGCGGACGTGGCCGAAGATATATTCCGAAAGAAACATAAATCAACTACGAGGAATCCTACGTAGCCAAAATAAGATACCCGAGGGACTGCATTAACTTACCACAGCGAGCACACATATGGCGACGCCTACAGCAGCACAGGATTCTACTCTACAGGGAGGATCCTTGCCTCCCGGTAACTCTAGCAGGTCGTTCCCAACAAGCAAGGAGGGGAAAACACTACAACAACAACACCGAAGGACAACAAAGGCAAACTTGGTACATACAAAAAGATCACTACAATGACAGACGCCGAAGGAGCAAGAACTCGAGCGACACAAAAGAAATGGACAAGCTACTACTCAACAACCGAGAAGGCACATAGGCAAAGAAAACCCTATCAACAAGGAAAGGTGATCAACTTCGGCAATGGAAACCCAGAAGCCTTATGGAGGATACTACGATAACCGAAGAATGAACAAAAGCGGGATTGGAAAAATTATTTCAAAAAAGCAACATCGATGTAAGCGCAACAGAACAATTGCCAGCACCCAAGTGCAACAGAACAATTGCCATGACAGGAGCATACCTGCTGATCACAGGTCATCTCTAGGATCCTCATTAATATGTATGAGGCGAAACGTAAGAATCCCGATGATAGAGATACTCAAACGTCGCCTCTAGCGGGATTTTTTTTTTCAAGGGTTAATGTCCTAAATCATCCCCTGGCCAAGGATGGTTGAAAGATAATGCTTAACCCAAGAAGGTTGAAATGCCTAAAATAGTAGAAACCAAGGAGAAGATCTCATGATCAACAATGTTACCATACCGATACGAAGACAGTAGACACACCTACTGATACGAAGACGGTAGACACACCTACCGATACGAAGACAGTAGACACACCTACTGATACGAAGACGGTAGACACACCTACCGATACGAAGACAGTAGACACACCTACTGATACGAAGACGGTAGACACACCTACCGATACGAAGACAGTAGACACACCTACTGATACGAAGACGGTAGACACACCTACCGATACGAAGACAGTAGACACACCTACTGATACGAAGACGGTAGACACACCTACCGATACGAAGACAGTAGACACACCTACTGATACGAAGACGGTAGACACACCTACCGATACGAAGACAGTAGACACACCTACTGATACGAAGACGGTAGACACACCTACCGATACGAAGACAGTAGACACACCTACTGATACGAAGACGGTAGACACACCTACCGATACGAAGACAGTAGACACACCTACTGATACGAAGACGGTAGACACACCTACCGATACGAAGACAGTAGACACACCTACTGATACGAAGACGGTAGACACACCTACCGATACGAAGACAGTAGACACACCTACTGATACGAAGACGGTAGACACACCTACCGATACGAAGACAGTAGACACACCTACTGATACGAAGACGGTAGACACACCTACCGATACGAAGACAGTAGACACACCTACTGATACGAAGACGGTAGACACACCTACCGATACGAAGACAGTAGACACACCTACTGATACGAAGACGGTAGACACACCTACCGATACGAAGACAGTAGACACACCTACTGATACGAAGACGGTAGACACACCTACCGATACGAAGACAGTAGACACACCTACTGATACGAAGACGGTAGACACACCTACCGATACGAAGACAGTAGACACACCTACTGATACGAAGACGGTAGACACACCTACCGATACGAAGACAGTAGACACACCTACTGATACGAAGACGGTAGACACACCTACCGATACGAAGACAGTAGACACACCTACTGATACGAAGACGGTAGACACACCTACCGATACGAAGACAGTAGACACACCTACTGATACGAAGACGGTAGACACACCTACCGATACGAAGACAGTAGACACACCTACTGATACGAAGACGGTAGACACACCTACCGATACGAAGACAGTAGACACACCTACTGATACGAAGACGGTAGACACACCTACCGATACGAAGACAGTAGACACACCTACTGATACGAAGACGGTAGACACACCTACCGATACGAAGACGGTAGACACACCTACCGACACGAAGAAGACAGATGGGTTCACCAAGAAAAACAAATTAGAATGCACCTGCCAGAACAAACGACAACAAGAAGACGACAGACGTACATCTCATAACACTAGGGCGCTTAGAAGAACAAGATTTGAAATACGAAGAAGGCATACACTCCCAACTGAGAGAAGGATAGAAGAAACCATGAGACAGGTTTTCTTGAAGGGTTATTTAAAAATAAACCTCAAGAAAAGGGGCAAACTGTTAATACATAAATATCGCTGGTCCTACAAACCTTGACCAGAAGCAAGAAGGCCCGATGGATAAGACGAAACGAAGTATGAAATCGCTCCGAAGTACGCTACCACGAAAATCCAAAAACGAAGTAAGGCACAACCGACTCAAAGCACGCTCCAAGCAGTCACATAAGTACTTTATAGGTTTACAGAAGGCTAGGAACACGCGTAAATACACGACTGGATCAGACAACGGTATTAAGTAACTTAATGGATGAGAACTAGGACATCGAGGACATCAAGGGATCCGCATAACAAAGATATATATCAAATAAGAGGTGTCAACACAGGATTGAAGGATATGAGCGGTGTGCAGAAACCAACTGTCAACAAAGACCATCAAACAACAGAAGATACGAGGGGCAGCAAAGAGGAGTTACCTCCTATACTCGCTATAAATACTCCTTCTGACCATTGAGGAAGGGGTCGATGAAATCACAAGGGGAAACATTATAACTAAGAAATCTTCTGGGATCAGGAGATCATAATACTTGGTGTAACCTCCACACTGTATTAAATCGAGCTAGATAGAACCAAAAAGAACTTTATTGTGATGTTATGGGTATATTTTATCGATATGATTTGATTAGAAGGAAATGAAGCACTTTGTTGTGGATCCAACTGTTGATGGTAGTTTTTGGTGAGGAGGTTGCAAGAGTAATTTTGCATCAATTTTGGCATCTTGGAATAGCTCGAGACAAGGTATGAATTTATTTTACAATAGGGATAAGAAAGTTGGTCACCATAGCCATATTTTGATCTTTCACGACCATAGCCTAATAGCTTGGTCCACATCCCTAGCCTACACGTAAAACACATATGCATACGCATGTGCCTATGCACGCGTTTTAGCTTATGCATACGCATGTGCTTGTGCACGCGTTTTAGCTTATGCATGCGCTTGTGCATGTGCACGTGCACGTGCCTTAGCTTATGCTCATGCACACGTCTCATCCAACCTATGCCCATCTCAGACACATCTTATCCATCCATCCCATCCTAAATCTCACGTCCCCTTGCTTATCCTAAACCCACGTCCCTTCCCTTGCTTAGCTAGCTCACGCATCCCTTTGCTTAGCCGGCCCACGCATCCCCTTTGCTTAGCAAGCTCACGTCCATCATTTGCTTGCCCTAAAACTCGCATCCCTAGCCTTGCCTAGCTCACGTCCATATGTGGATGGCCCACACGGCCATCCCATCCTAAACTCACGTCCCTGACTTTGTCTTGGTCGTGGCTCATGCCACGGCCCCACACTTTGGCCTTGGCCGTGATTCATGCCGCGGCCCCACTTTTATTGCTTGACTATGATTTAGGTCTGATCCCACTTTCTTTGGTTGGCTATAACCTAATATCATGGTCCCACTTTATTGGCTTGGTTGTAGTTTAGGCGGCCCCACTTTTAGAGCTTGGCCATGCCTAATGCGTGGCCCCACTTTTGTGGCTTGGTCGTGGTTGTTACCACGACCCCACCTCTTTCCCTCTTGGCCGTGACTCTTGTCACGACCCCCTTTCATCCCTTGGCCGTGGCTCTTGCCACGGCCCCACTTTTATTGGTAGCACAACTCTTTTGTAGACCCCGCTTTCGTAGGTCGCCTGTAAAACAATACTATGGCCCACTTTTATCACACGCCATAGATTGAGGGTACTACTTCTTCATCCTTGAGCTACCTCTACTTGTGGGTCCCACTGATCCAAGTCCTAGATGATTATGGTCTTTATTGAATCCATGATATTCTAGTTTCCTAATCAAATTCGGAAATCTGGCAGATTACGAATTGCCTTAAAGAACGATTTATACGGTCTAATACGTGAAGATTCAGGAGAAACTTCCTTCATGAAAGTTGCTCATCTGTGAGTTCCCCATAACATACTAAAATTTCGTAATTTTAGCAAATATAGGCTGGCCTAGGCGATTTTTGGAGTAAGTGACGTGTAAACTTTCCAGAAATCTGAATATGACGTAATGTTATGGTTCATCCCTACACATCCTATAGCTAACTTCCTAATAAGTTTATTATGCTATGTAACATAGCTTATTATCATTCATGTGGCCTATCTTTAGGTCTTGAATTGGAAATGCTCATGCATTCTTGGTTGTGGCTACGCTGTGTTAGCATAACTCGCCTTTATATTCCTGATTATAGACTTGCTTCTATAATCAGTGCTATATTTCTTGATCATGGCTCATAGCTATGACTTATATTATTTTGGACATTCACATGTCTCTATTACTCAGGGATTTGGTGCATTATATGCCACAAGCCAATTTCTCATATTTATGGCAAACAGAAAGTCGTATTTACTTGACTATTGCCACAGAGAGTTGCTGAAATCCTCTCAGTCTAAATGGCGATTGCATAGCTCAATCCTTAGACTATCCTCATTGGTTTAAATGGCGATTGCCTGGCTTAATCCTTAGACCAATCCTAAAAGAGGTGCACAAGCTTATCGCTTAAATCTCTATTTTCATGCAAAGTCTTAAGTTTACCAGTAATTGGTACGATTTGCACTGAGTCAGCTTTGACTTAACAAATATTCAACACTTAACGAATCTTACGAGAATCAAGTAAGTTACATGGGGGGATATTCTTTAGGTTTTGGGTTTGGCGGTCTACGGCACGTGTGATTGCAACAGCTCAATCACTCAACGGGAAAGAAAGCTAAGTCGTGTGAACGTTGCTGAAAAGAGGGGATGAGAAAGTGGGTTGTTAGTCTTCCCTAATATTAGGCACAAGACTATTAACAACTGGTCCCACTTACTCCACACTCCCACTCTTCCACTTCTTACGAGATCAGTTGGAATTCTATTGCTATAAATAGGTCACTCGACCAGTTTGGAAAGACAGAATAAACAAGAATATCTAGTGAGAACTGAATATCCATTATATTAGCAATTTTAATCACAACATCACATAAATCATATCAATTCTCTGATCTCATCTTTCTCGGCTTCCCTCCCTTAAACCAACCCTATTTCCTCTTCTTGTAACTGAAGCAATACTCGAACGGCCAATTCTTGGTTTAGGCGAGTCTTGTTCGATCTTGACCTCTCGGATACCATTACAACTTCATATTACATCATTACACTTCACACTTTACCCCTCAGATTCTCTTTATTGTTTTACACCTAAAACATTTGGCGACCACAGTGGGAGGTCATTATCTCAGTTGTTAGAAAAGATGGTTGAAACTAGGAGGCAGAGTTCAGAAAACACAAATTCTCCAAATATCACCAGTGGTCCCACAACCTCATCTGTTATGAGTGGGGCTACAAATCCTAGAGTCAGTGGCGTCACCAGCTCTGCTGGCTCCACAAACCAAAACGTGAATCACTTCACGTCTCAAAGCCCTAATTTCGTGGTTACCTCACCTCATATTGTGGGGTTCACTTCATCCCTTCCCTCATGGACGCCCAACCTCATATTATGGGTTCACTCCATCTATATCCCCTGCTATCACGCCTAACCTACCCCATGTTGTGGGGACCACCACTACCACCACCTCTACAACTCCTTACACGCCTATCTCAAGCCGCACATAAGCTTTTCTCTTTGGGCCCCGCACTGGAGAAACAAGGAGTACTGAAAATTCACCTAGCATGGCGGATCTCACGAAGACTCAACAAGATCTAGCCCTAAGTCAGAACAACATGGTGAAGACCCAATTGGAGTTGTTGACTTGTTTGAGGACTCTCTCAGAAAAATTGACGCCACCAACAAATCCAGGGCTAACTCGTATGGAAATCCCTGTCAACATTAACAGGGTGGGTCCATCCCAAATCCACGTTATCCCAGATGATCAAGACATCCATGTCCACACCACACGTGGAGCAAGCACAAGTTCTCAACATAAATTTGTCACTCGTGAAGATTTACAGAATCTCCTACAAGCTCTGAGCGTGGAAAATTCAGATTTGTTTCATCGTCATCAACCTCCATATCCAATTGAAGTTCAACGCGAATCTCTTTCCGAAGGATATATCACATCTTCATTTTCAATGTATAATGGTATTGGAAATGCTCGAGAACATATATCTCGTTTCCTAGAATCATTGGGAGTGTATGAAAGAAACCAATCTGTATGTCTCAAAGAATTCTCGAAATCTCTGACGGGAAAGGCATACACTTGGTATAATAATCTAGTTCCCAACAGTATTCTCAGCTGGAGCCAGATGGTTAATGCTTTCCTCAAGAAATATTTCTTTGTGTCTGAGCAACTCACTCTCTCCGATTTGGGGAGACTCTATCAGAGAAACAATTAACATCCAGATGATTATGTGACGAGGTTCAGAACTCGTGCAGTGGATTGCAATGATCCAAACGTGACAGAGTTGCAGTTGGTGGAGCTTTGCATCAATGGAATGATATCAGTATATCTAGCCTTATTGGAGAATCTGGAGATTAATAATTTCACCAAGCTCCATAAATCCGCCAAACGATCTGCTACTACTGCGCCTGCATTACTAGAAAGGCCTAGACCTTTGAAGGTTGAAGAAAGTCGTGGTGAGACACGTGCCAGCAAACGACTCGTCAACAAGCAATATAGCTCTCTTCCCCCAGTTCATGCTGTCACTGAAGGTGTTAAGAGAAAGGCGCCTACTCCTGAGGCCCCACAACAAAAACGTGCAGCCTCAACACAATCTCAGGCTCCTGCGCGGGTCCCAACTAATACTCCTGCACCAAAAGTACCACGACAACAGAGGGAATTTCCTAAAGTTCCTGATTTCCCTTGTACAATGGATGAAGTGATAGAGCTCCTGGAAGCGTGGATTCAAGATGGTGTTATCAAGTTACCTTCTGTACGGAGAGAGCCTACAACACAAGAAATGGCTGATCCCAAATATTGTCATTTTCATAGATTCGTCAACCATCCCACCAGCGAGTGTCATCGACTCAAGCAAATATTCAATGAAAAGATTGAGTCAGGGGAGTTGAACTTGGGAACTGAGGGTGTGCATAAGAATCCACTCCCTCAGCATCAACCTCAACGTCAACATCAACCCAACATTCGAAATTTCACTATCTCCGGGAAGCTGTCAAGCAAACTGCTAATTATTTGATGGAGAATTTATGCGAGCTCTTGCATTTTTTCAAGCACCAGCGAAAAAACATTTTTGCCGCCTTTAACTGGATTGCTAGCGGTAAAGAAATACATGTACCTGAAAGACATGAAGAGACTCAATCAAAACCTGATGAAGTTACACCAGAGATGATGGCAGGAGGGAAGCGCGTCCCAATACCACTTATCTCTGCTCGTCTCAAAGGTACACATTTCAAGAAAGTTCAAATTGATGCTAGTCTTATGGTTAATCTAATCCCAATCAAGACACTTCAAGTAATTGGGATTTCCAGACGGGATGTCATCTATTATCCCACAGTGATGAAAGATTCAAAAGGGAATCTCCAAGACGTATATGGTCATGTTACTTTGGATCTGAAGGTGGACTCGACTCGTACCAAAGAAAAGTTCCACGTAATCAAAGAAGATGAGGAGCATGATATAATTTTGGGGCGTCCCTGGCTCCATGGGAAGATATTTGTGCCTACAATCTCACCAGTAATCATCAAGGGTCAAAAGTTCATGTTTGACCAAGAAAGCTGCAATGTGGGAAAGCTGGAGTACCATGTGGGGTCAGAAACTCTTGTGATATTCAAAGAGGTACGTGATACTGATTGAAATACTTTATTCAGAATTATTTAGTTAACGGGAATCCTATCCAACGTGTCCTTCCACAAACATTGGATAATTCTCTAGCATGGGGACTTGATTGCATCAAGTCTATCAAACCCTCTGAGGCACCTCGTGAAGAAATCAAGGCTAAGGCTACAGAAAAGTGGGCCCGTGTAAAACAACGGTCATATAGGCGAATGACACCTGAGATTTCATGGGTGACTAAGACTTTTCAAGAAGGGGATAAGGTTATGCGACGCACTAATCGAAAATGAGCTTCTATTTCGGGGTCCACATCAAACTGCGAGGGACCTTATGTCATATCTCGAGTCATGCCTAATGCACAATATATGATAAGTGCAATACATGATAGGCCTTCAAACATGGTGATCAATGGCAAGTGGCTCAAGAAGATATGAAGATTCACTATGGTTCATTTATTTTCTGTAATTTTCAATTCCTTCAAAAAGTGCAAGCAATCTCTTGCCTTTTAGCAATTTAATTCAAAATTCAAATTCAAAACCTATGAGTTCAAAACAATCAATTCCTACAAACCATTTGTCCAATAAAAGAAAAATAAAATTCTACTGAGAAAAATGTTTTGCTCCTGAAACCCTTCAGAAACAACCATCTAGTGAAGACTTTGCTCCTTCCTCAGTTGCTTTCTTTATTCGAGCAATATCAGCAGCTTTCTTCTTCAAATCTTCGCTCAACTTACGAAGTTCTTCAGCTCTAGCAGCATAATTCCTCTCTTCTTGATTCACCAACTCATGGGTGAAATTATCAACAGCAGCACGCCTTGTTCAGACATATTTGATTCTTGCCTGAAACCATGACAAGTTGAGTTTGAAGATTTCCAGTGAAGTGATCAGCTCTTCTGCTTCATCTAACGCCTCATTAGTCACATCCTTCAATGGGGTGGCGTCCATCTTCGAGATTAACCTCATAAGGTCAGCCACAATACCTATGAGTGTACAGAAATGGATGCACTTCTTGATTCTCCACTTTTATTCTGCTCTATAATCACGTCAGTGGATTTGCATGGTGTATTCGGAGTTGATTCATTGAGCACCGAGCTTTGCCCTAAGGGAGCAAATGAGAACTCCTCGAACCCTGTAGCAGGTCCATCCTACATCAAATAAAGAAGAAATGCCATCAAAAGAAGATATTACAAAGGATTCGCGACGTTTTCTAAAAAAGGAGTTTTCTGACGTCTGAATTCTTACGAAGTACTGCAGAAAACTCGAAAACTGTACAAACCCGTGAGTAATTTGGAAAAATTTCCTTCACGAAAGTTGTTTGTATGGATGTTTTCTATCACTTGCTAAAAGGGCTTAATTTTTGAAGAAATCTACTGGCTGGAATGATTTTTCTACTGAACAGCGTGCAGTCTGCAATATTTCTGGACGTTGCGCCAACTTGTGGCACATAAAATAACGAGCAAAGGCATGAAATTCAGATTTTCTTTTTTGGCGTGAAAGCTACTGAAGTCCTTTTTTCTAAATTGGGGTCAACCATCGAAATCCAATGTCGGATGAAGATTTTATGGCCATTCTCGTGATGTGACTCAAAACAGGAAAATCTGACGGGATTTTTGCTTTTCAATTAAAAGTGAAAATATAGCTAACGGGATGAAGCCTTACCTTTACCCAATCCTTTGCAAGTTGATTGGGGACTTGATTAGCGCTTAAGGGAGTCTCCATGGAGCTGTTCTTAGCTTGGAAGAATGATGATCCTCCCGAGAGATGACTAGAACCAAAAGATATAGACGTCTGTGTTGCAGAACTGGCGAACTTCGGGTTAGGTGACGAATGTTGCTGCACAAGACACATGAACCAGATGTCAAAATCATCGTAAATCAAGCTTATGCAAGTATTCAAAGGTGCAAGGTAATTACCAGATCATTCATATATCCTATTTTGCGTGGAATATTTAAGCAAAGGGTATGGTTTCAAGTCATCTTTGGAGGGAATTGCACATGCTTCTTTAGGAAGAGCCAAAAAGTCTCTATATAACTTTATTTGGTTGTTCCAAAATTGCATGCCTGCTTCGGTGATCGATGGTACTCTATTTCCCGGGTGGAATAACACGGGATTGAGTAATTTGGTGCGAACTTCCTTGATATTCTGTGAAGGAGCACCCCGATGCAATGGGACATCCTGGTCAAAGCTCATCTGACGAGCTCCCCGGTCAATATTATACGCGTTGATAGTGTAGTGCCCTGCTTCACTAATACCAAGGAGGTAACAACTACAACAACTTATCATAAAAATCTTCTCTGCTTCAGTAGGAAATCCATCCACAGAAAGGACCTTTGCTGGGATATTACTTGGAGCATCACCAAATGATCGAAGTTGAGCTACACCTTCGGGGATTGAAGTCCATGGACGGAAAACCACTGCTTTCTCGTCATCCATAAGTGCAAGAAAATCCTTCGAAGTGGGTTTATTAATCCAACGAACAATTCGAGCATGGACAAGTTTGGGGCATAACCAGGATAATGCTCATACATCCAAGCTTGTATGAAGTTGGTAAGTATAAATGTATCAATCTTTGCAACACCGTTTGAAAGCTTCATATGCACTGACAAAGTAGAGAGATGTGTATACAAGGTACCAAGAAACAAAGAGCCAATGTGTAGAGGAATACCTTGAGCCAATCTTATGGCATAAGAGATAAGCATAAGTTTCAGCTTCCTGTAGCCATGATGGTTTTAAAAGACGTCTTTTGATAACCAAAGTGTGAGGAATGCAGCAACAGACAATAACGAAGTACAATCATTGTTGGGTTTTGACCAGTAAATCATCCACGAAGCATAAGCATTGTCATGCTTATTTAAAGTTTCATCCATATTCGTCAGATGGGTATGTACCTCTTTTTCAGCTGCATTCAGGGTAATACTGAGCTCCCAATTAATTGGGAGTCGTAGTAATGCTACCACATCCTCCAGTGAAATTACAAGCTCTCCCCACGTGAATATGAACGAATTTGTGCCACCACACCAACGAATCAGAAGAGCAGCTAAAGCACGTTTATCCCTAATTATGAAGGAAGAAGTCGAGCTCTTTACAGCATGAAAGATTCTGGCATTCTCTAAAAATTTCTTGATGTCAAGCATCTTCTGGGCATACAGAGGCCATGAATCGATTAGTTTCTGTGGAGAGCGGTAAACGATGCTGGAAGCACTAAGGTCACCTCTCTGAAGACAGAAACGAGGCACCCATGATGGGATAATAACCATTGGAGCACCAGGATTACTTGTAAAAACTTAGCTTGATTCTGGGGAATTGCAACTTGAGCTAAACTCGCCAATCAAGTTTCAAATTCATCATTGATGTGAGGAACTTCCATTGGAGTTGTGTTGGAGATATCATCATCACCAACATGAGAAGAACTGTGGGATTCATTGTCAGTCATCTTGATCCTCCACTCTACAAAAATTATATGTTTGTGGAAAAGGGGAAGAACAAGGCTTAAGAAGAAAGGGGAAGGCAACTCACGTAAAAAAATAAAATAAAATATGCGTGATATATATATATATGCACGCGTCCCAAGGATTGAATTAGGAGTCCTAATCTTGTTAGGACTGGATATTGTTCAAGCGGGCTTGGTCTTTAGGTCCTGTTTGGGCTTCATGTTTGCGATCAAAGAGCCTATGCAGGCGTGGCTAGGGCATCAACTTATGCTCACCCTGGAACACTCACGGTTCCATGCTGCGCAGGGGACTAAATGTTGATGGTGGTTTTTGGCGAGGAGGTTGCAAGAGTAATTTTGCATCAATTTTGGCATCTTGGAATAGCTCGAGACAAGGTATGAATTTATTTTACAATGGGGATAAGAAAGTTGGTCACCATAGCCATATTTTGATCTTTCACGACCATAGCCTAGTAGCTTGGTCCACATCCCTAGCCTACACGTAAAACACCTATGCATACGCATGTGCCTGTGCACGCGTTTTAGCTTATGCATGCGCATGTGCCTGTGCACGCGTTTTAGCTTATGCATGCGCTTGTGCCTGTGCACGTGCCTTAGCCTATGCTCATGCACATGTCTCATCCAACCTATGCCCATCTCGGACACATCTTAGCAATCCATCCCATCATAAAGCTCACGTCCCCTTGTTTATCCTAAACCCACGTCCCTTCCCTTGCTTAGCTAGCTCACGCATCCCTTTGCTTAGCCGGCCCACGCATCCCCTTTGCTTAGCAAGCTCACGTCCATCATTTGCTTGCCCTAAAACTCGCATCCCTAGCCTTGCCTAGCTCACGTCCATGTGTGGATGGCCCACACGGCCATCCCATCCTAAACTCACGTCCCTGACTTTGTCTTGGCCGTGGCTCATGCCACGGCCCCACACTTTGGCCTTGGCCGTGATTCATGTCGCGGCCCCACTTTTATTGATTGACTATGATTTAGGTTTGATCCCACTTTCTTTGGTTGGCTATAACCTGATATCATGGTCCCACTTTATTGGCTTGGTTGTAATCCGTATTATACGGTGCTTCAAATCCGTATTATACGGTCTAATCCGTGAAGATTACGAATTGCCTCAAAGAACGATTTATACGGTCTAATCCGTGAAGATTCAGGAGAAACTTCCTTCATGAAAGTTGCTCATCTGTGAGTTCCCCATAATATACTAAAATTTCGTAATTTTAGAAAATATAGGCTGGCCTGGGCGATTTTTGGAGTAAGTGACGTATAAACTGTCCAGAAATCTGAATATGACGTAATGTTATGGTTCATCCCTACACATCCTATAGCTAACTTCCTAAGAGCAAGCACTATGGTTCTCTATTAATAGAGAAATGAAACTACTATGGTGCAAAATTTCTCTATTGAATAGAGAAATTGATGGACTTCTCTATTGCCTGCTACCAATCCGTAGCAGGCAATAGCAATAGAGAAGCGAGGCGGAAATCCAATTCCCGCAGGGCGGAAATCCAATTCCCGCAGGGCGGAAATCCAATTTCCGCAGAAAACTTTTTACGGAAATCCAATTTCCGCCCAGAAGTCATGCGGGAATTGGATTTCCGTCCCATAAATATTACCGTTTGACCTTTTTTTCCTTACACCCCCTCTACACCTCAACATCTAACCATCCATCTTTCTATTTTTTCATGACCGTCAGATCTCCAACGACTCTTTTTTTCAAAATTCAAAAAAACTATCCGTTGGGATCTCTTCTATATAAGAAAATTCACTCTCTTTGACAAATCCACCCCAATCAATCTTGTTTCTATTGATTCTTTCTTTCTCCCTTCAAATTTTCAAATTTTTTTCATCACAAAATCAAAATGGTGGCTAAGAAATTCACTCCTGAGGAAGATCTTGCCATTACCAATTGTTTTATTTTTGTATCATGCGATGGAACCGTTGGTGCCGCACAAAATGGATCTCAATTTTGGGGAAATTTTTTTGCATTTTTTAAGAGATGTACAGGAAATCCTAATGAAAGAGATGAACGTTCGATTCAAAATCGATGGCAAAACCACATTCGAAAAGAAGTTGTGGAGTATGTTGGAATTCTTTGCCGTATTCACCGACAAAATAGAAGTGGCACATCACATGAAGACTTGGTAAGCTATTAAATATTTCCCATAATGTTAGTCGTAATAGTTTTTAATTAGAAAGCATACTAACGTTTTTACTACTACTCTTCGTTTTTAGGACTTTGAATTGTATTGTAGTTGTTTTCCTAAATCAATGAAAATTATGTTGAGTTATTTAAACAATTCAGAGTCGTTTTATGAAAATTCAAATTGAAAGATACAAACAAAGCGAACATACTCTTTTAATAGATTGAACAAAATCAAACGAAATTCGCCTTCAAAATCAAAAGGGGGTAAAACTTGTTCACTCTAAACCATTGCAGATTGAATTCTCCTGTCTAGAAACCTATTCTTTACGGAAATTGGATTTCCGCCGGTCAAAAGTCAAGCTTTGACTGTGCGGGAATTGGATTTCCGCAGAATTTTTTTTACGGAAATCGGATTTCCGCACAGAAAAGCTGCGGAAATCCGATTTCCGTCTCTAAATAGCTAAGACCACTGTGGTTGCTATTTTTTTGGCATTTCTGCCTTCCCCTTTCTCTATTCAATAGAGAAGGCTTATGGCACCATAGTGCTTGCTCTAATAAGGTTATTATTAGGGGTGTCAACGGGTCCTATCGGGGCCGGGTATCATGCTACCCAGAACCAGAACCTATTATTTTATTCGGTTCCGGGTCCTAACGATTCCGGGGCCGGTTCTCAAATTGATGGACCCAAAACCGGACCCTAATAAACAGTCAAATACCCGTCGGTTCCGGGTATCAAACGGGTATTTTTAGTAAAATTTTGTAATTTAAATACAACCACTAAATCAAGATCTTGATCTCAATTCAAACTTAAAATCTAGTCAATTTTTTTCACACCAAAGAAAAATAACGATTCAACCCATTGAGACGGTATACATCTACCAAATAAAGTCATAACCATTAAAAAGATACAATTTCTATTGAATCTTGATCATCCATAACCGTCTGTTATATTGGTTAGAAACTAGAAAAATAGAAAATCAGATTTAAATTTCATCACGTATTAATTTCTTTTAACACCAAAAAATAGTTTTCTTCATAGAAGATCAACTAATTATTCAAACCAAAATCACTTTATATAATCCACAGTGGAAGAGATCCATTAGTTATTGAATGACTAAGAAGATCTAAGGTGAATGCATCGATATCTTCTTTATCCATTATTGTTGCAAAAGATGGATATAGAAAAACTAAGTTACATTTACATCTCACCAGTAGTTGCACGAGAACATGAGAGCTAAGTAGTTAAACTTGAACTTGGAAGAAGAAGATGAAGAAGAAAGGAAAAAAATGAACCAGATGTGGCAGATTTTTTTTTTAATACGTGTATACCTAAACTTTCAATGCAATATTACAAAATTGTCCTCTAAAAGTATAATATTTATAATACCCGACTACCCGCGGGTACCCTTCGGGTAGGAACCGGATAGAACCGTTTGTTATCGGGTCTTTTTGGGTCTACCCGATTAGGACCCGAAATCGCTAATGGGTCCAATTTTAGGACCCAGAACCGGACCCTAATTACCCGGTTCCAGGACGGGTCCGGGTATTCAGGTACCCATTGACAGCCCTAGTTATTATGCTATGTAACATAGCTTATTATCATTCATGTGGACTATCTTTAGGTCTTGAATTGGAAATGCTCATGCATTCTTGGTTGTGGCTACGCTGTGTTAGCATAACTCGCCTTTATTCTTGATTATAGACTTGCTTCTATAATCAGTGCTATATTTCTTGATCATGGCTCATAGCTATGACTTATATTATTTTGGACATTCATATGTCTCTATTACTCAGGGAATTGGTGCATTATATGCCACAAGCCAATTTCTCATACTTATGGCAAACAAAAAGTCGTATTTACTTGACTATTGTCACAGAGGGTTGCTGAAATCCTCTCAGTCTAAATGGCGATTGCATAACTCAATCCTTAGACTATCCTCCTTGGTTTAAATGACGATTGTCCGGCTCAATTCTTAGACCAATCCTAAAAGAGGTGCACAAGCTTATCGCTTAAATCTCTATTTTCATGCAAAGTCTTAAGTTTACAAGTAATTGGTACGATTTGCACTGAGTCAGCTTTGACTTAACAAATATATAACACTTAACGAATCTTACGAGAATCAAGTAAGTTACATGGGGGGATATTCTTTAGGGTTTTGGTTTAGAGGTCTACGGCACGTGTGATTGCAACGGCTCAATCACTCAACGGGAAAGAAAGCTAAGTCGTGTGAACGTTGCTGAAAACAGGGGATGAGAAAGTGGGTTGTTAGTCTTCCCTAATATTAGGTGCAAGACTCTTAACAACTGGTCTCACTTACTCCACACTCCCACTCTTCCACTTCTTCCACTTCTTACGAGATCAGTTGGAATTTTATTGCTATAAATAGGTCACTCGACCAGTTTGAAAATCCAGTTCAACAGAACAAACAGTTTAATTCAGTGCAAGTATAATCAATCCATTTCATCGATAATTGATTAACTCTTCTCATTCAGCATTCAATATCTAGTGAGAACTGAATATCTATTCTTTTAGCAATTTTAATCACAACATCACAGAAATCATAGCAATTCTCTGATCTCATCTTTCTCGGCTTCCCTCCCTTAAACCAACCCTATTTCCTCTTCTTGTAACTGAAGCAATACTCGAACGGCCAATTCTTGGTTTAGGCGAGTCTTGTTCGATCTTGACCTCTCGGATACCATTACAACTTCATATTACATCATTACACTTCACACTTTACCCCTCAGATTCTCTTTATTGTTTTACACCTAAAACACCAACTTGTTTAGTTCGTTTCTAGCATTATCTTCTGTCTTGGAGTTTCTGATGAGTTCATAAGATCATTGTTCCATTCATTGAATACGAACATGAGCGAGGATCCTAGTTAATACTTAGTATTAACCGTCACTAATCTTAAAACCTTATGTAAGTATGATATGGGAAAATTAGTATCAACATCTCGGCCCGTGTGACTTTTTAGAGCTTTTGCCTCGATCCATTTTGAGAAATAATCCGTTGCCACGATGATGTATTTCCTTTGCCCTGTTCCTGGAATGAATGGGCCGACAATGTCCACCCCCCATTTGGCGAAGGGCCATGGGCTTCGTACTGAATTTAAGTTTGCTGCTGGCGCATTAATTCTCTTGGCGAATCTTTGGCATGGGTCACATCTCCGAGATATGTCTTTTGCATCGGCCTGCATGTACGACCAGTAATACCCTTGAGCCTTGGTTCTCTGTGAGAGGGCCCTTGCCCCGCTATGAGTTTCTACTTCGCCGCTGTGTAGTTCCGTCATTAGTGCAATACCATCTATTCTATGAACACATCTTAGTAGTGGACCCAGGAATGACTGTCTGTACAAGACTCCATCTAAGATTTTATAATTTGCTGACCTACTTATTACTTTATGTGCTTCGAGTGGGCTGCTCGGCAATTCCTTGGTCTCCAAGTATTTTCTTATGGGCGCCCTCCAATCTTCGTTTGCGTCCTGGATTGTCGTTACGAGCTCCTCCCCCATGTCTATTATGGATGATCTCTTTATTCTTCCTATCTCGACAAAGATGACGTCTTGGTCCGTCATTTTTGAGGCAATAAATGCCAGTGCGTCTGCATGCCTGTTATCCTTCTTGCATATGTGCCGAATTTTTAGATGCGGGATTTTTGCCATTAGTCTTCTCGCTAATTTATTGTATTTTGATAATGAACCATTTGATTGGTAGCTGCCATCAAGCTGTCGTACGACGAGTTGAGAGTCTGTGGTTGCTTTAGAGTGTGGATCATTGCTTCATATTCCGTTTCGTTATTTGTTGCCTTGAATTCCAATCGGAGTACATATACTGTTCTCTTTCCTTCTGGCGAAGTGAATACTATTCCAATTCCTCGACCATCGCCATTTACCGACCCATCGATGAATATTTCCCAACGTCGAGGATGACATTGCTCTAGGAGGTTCGGTGGTCCATCTTCATCTTCGATCCCCAGTATTGGCTCTTCTTCATAATCTTCTTCGATTGGAAATTCGACTAAGAAGTCAGCGATGATTTGTGATTTTAATGATGTCGAATTTTGTAAACCACGTCGTATTATCCTATTTGGGCATTCCACTTTGCAATTCGCCCGACCGCCTGCATGTTTTTAAGAACAGATTCAATTGGTGTTTTTGTTAGTAAAATGATTTTATGGGCCTGGAAGTACGTCCGAAGCTTCTGGGTTGCTACTACCAATGAAAGTATGAGTTGTTCCAGCTTGGTGTAATTTTTCTCAGCCTGAAAGAGTGTCCCGCTGATATAGTATACCGGTCGTTCTTCACCTCTGGTGGTTACTAGTACCGCGCTGATGGCATCCGATTTCGCCGCAATGTAGAGTCTCAAATCTTCATTTCTTTCCGGACGTTGCAGGGCTGGCAAGCTTGCTAGGTAATTTTTGATTCCTTGGAAAGCAGCCTCCCTCTCATCTGTCCATATGATTTTTTCCCCTTTTTCAGAATGCTAAAGAAGTTTTTACATCTATCCGAGGATCGAGCAATGAATCTGCTAAGGGCAGCCAGTCTTCCGTTTAGTGCTTGTACGTCTTTTATGGTTGCTGGCGATGGCATTTCCCTGATTGCTTGTACCTTCAATGAATCCGCCTCGATGCCAGTTTTCGTGACAACGTAACCCAAGAACTTCCCCGAGGTAACTCCGAAGATGCATTTTGCAGGATTGATTTTCATATTGATTTGGCGCATCTTTTCCAGTATCTCCCGGAGATCTCCAACGTGAGTTTCTACCTTCTTGCTCTTTACTAACATGTCGTCTACATATGCTTCCACAGTCTTCTTCAGCCAAGGGCGAAAGATATTCTCCATTGCTTTCTGATAAGTAGCACTGGCATTCTTTAGTCCGAACGGCATTCATGTGTAACAGTATAACCCATTGGATGTTAAAAATGCCGTGTGTTTTTGATCTTCTTCTGCTAAGGGGATTTGATTGTAACCCGAATAGCCGTCCATGAAGCTTAATAGTTAATGACCTGCCGTTGCATCCACCATTTGGTCTATGCTTGGAAGTGGGTGAGGATCCTTGGTGAAAAAGAAGGGGTACCGAAATACTACCAGCTTTTCGTTTTGGCTCGTGAGTCTTATGGTAAAGAGTTTGGACGATC